>CALNHX010003582.1:0-146356 GCA_940337035.1 Agriotes lineatus | reverse complement strand
ATTACTTGATTCTGGACCCGCTGACGATCGAATATTAATTTTTTCCACAAGAAGGAACTTGCGGCTATTAGCTCAGTCCATACATTGGTACGTAGATGGCACGTTTAAAACTGTGCCACATCTATTTTGCCAATTATATACAATCCATGGGTTGCAATATAACAATGCTATACCATTAGTATATGCACTACTGCCAGATAAAACCGAAGAAACCTACACTCGATTGCTTACAAGTTTGAAAGACATTGAACCGACAGTTTCACCAATAAGCATACTTATGGACTTTGAATTAGGGATGATGAATGCAGTGTCTGCAGCATTTCCGCAAACCAGGCAACGGGGATGCTTTTTCCATTTTTCTCAATGTTGTTTCCGTCACATCCAGTCAGAAGGACTTCAGCGTCGATATGAAGCAGAACCTGAATTTGCCCTAACAATGCGATTGTTGCCTGCTCTGGCATTCGTGCCTGCAGCAAATGTAGTAGATATCTTTAAACAGTTGTGCGAAGAAAATGTTATTCCACAAGAAGCTCAAGGTGTGCTAGACTACTTTGAGGATACGTGGATAGGACGCCCTCAACGACGTCACCGTCGCCCGCCGCGTTTTCCTCATGTTATGTGGAATTGTTTTGATGGTGTGAATGAAGATTTACCTAAAACCAACAATTCCGTGGAAGGATGGCATCGAGGCTTTAACCAGCAAGTTTCTTCAAACCATCCAAATATTTGGAAATTTATAGAAGCACTGCAGCGAGAGCAGAGTCTTAACGAACTCAAAATAGAGCAATATGTAAGTGGCGAAGAACCACCCAGAAGCCAGAAAAGGTATCGGGATTGTGCTGACAGAATAAAGCGCCTTGTCAGTAACTTTGATATTCAAGAAAACATCGTCGATTATTTACGTGGGATTGCGCATAATTTAAATTTTTAATATTAGTAGATATGTAATTGGGTAGGATATATTTGTTAAGTATTGTTTGATTTACTAGAATAAAGTTAAAATAAAATAAAAAACAAAAAAAACTTCTAAACACGCCAGTCCTAAGCTTGAATAAAGTGTGAAGAAAAGTTGACGCTATTAATGTTAATAAATGTAACCGTAATATATTTTCGACAGAGTGATTTTCGGTCTATTGCTGCTTCGGTCTAGTGACGTTTCGGTCTATTGCTGCTTCGGTCTAGTGACGTTTCGGTCTATTGCTATTCGGTCAATTGAGTTCGGTCAATTGCTTTCGGCCTATTGAGTTCGGTCTACTCGCCGTGTACCACGTCCACGCGTAGCGGCTAAGATCGCCTTATCGAAAATCCGAACGCTATGAAGATGCAGCCACAGATTGTAACAGTTTTAGAAGCATTCAAATTTCTAGCATACTATTTGTGCCTTAGGTATATTTGACGCGGGGGCGAACGTTACAATGCTATAATTTATTAACAAAACTAATAATATCTGTTAGCCAGAAAAAACTATTTTGTAAAATGTACTAAAACTGTTGATAACCTAACTATTAGTAAGTATGCAGAAATACTCAAACCTGAAGAATGCAATATATAGATTTGTGGAGTGTGAACAAAGACAATGGCCAGGTTAATATTATAACTATAAAGCTATGAGAATCCGTTTTAGTTCAAAAAGAATTCTTATTTTACGTTGAAGTAAAATATTTGTGTGATCTTAACGTGCATTTTTTAATTTCAAGTTAACACTAATAATTGTTAAAAGGATCAATTTACGTACTTGAAAAAAATATGAAGGTGCTATAAATACTTATAAATGTTTTAATGGCAACTATATAACAACCAAAACCAACACAAAGCAGGACGTACTTGATAATAGAGTTGTTGTGATGAAATACTGTAAGTTTTGATCAACCTAACGTAGAATGCCTTAATGTCAATTTGACGTATCTGTCCTATAGCAGGATACGGAGAGATCGTTGTCCCCTCTCACTTTAAGGTAATTTCGAGTGAGAGGGAACAACGATCTGTCCATATACCCTGATCGTTGTCCCCTCTCAATGTAAAGTACTTTAGAGTAAAAGGGGACAACGATCTGTCCATACCCTGGCAAAGGACGAATACGTCAAACTGACATCGAAGCATCCTAACCTAACACACATAACGTAAATACACGTAAAAATAGGAATCTCAAAAATTTTTGAAAAATTTAATTACCGAAGAAACATAATATACTAATTCAAACTTCTTCCTCCTATTATACGCCAGTGACCTGTTTTAACCACAAAGTGGTTCTATGGGCCCTCTTTGGTCTTGAGCCGAATAGGTTGCTAGCCTTGTCGGCGAAAGTGAGGAAGAGTTTCTTTGTTAAGGGTTAACGTCTAACACAGTTGTTAGCGTGGTAGCCGAGAAATGTATAATTTTTAATTTAAAATCTAGAGCCGCCGAGATTCGAACCCGAGTCGGCTGCCCGAAAGGCAAGCATTTGCTGGCTGGGCCATCCGGTCACCAACATTTCAATTTCAATTAAAAATAATACATTATTAACAATATATTAATCATAGTAAATATACTAGTTAGTGATATGACATGCTTAACACAAGGACAATAAAAAAATTATACATTTGGCTGACCTTAAGTGGTATTCGAATCTCTAATTCTTAGTTCAGTAAATTAAACAGTTAATTTAACATAAATATATATTCTGATGTCGTAATTTGGGTATAATAAATCTTTGAATATGATTTTTTTATTATTTGAATAAATTAAACAGCCCTAACTACAACACCTTTTGTAATTTTCCCGACTGTACTGTGAAAATGCTTAAATTTCTAATTCTAATTTACTCTCATCCCAGGGTTAGGTCGCTACATTTAATTAAAAAAAGAATATGAACTTTCCTTTGCTATCATTACTAATTAACTACGTTTGGCTATGAATTACTATTTAAGGTTCTATTTTAAAATAAACGTTTAATTGTAATCACTCTGCACATCTATTTATCTAATGGGATTTGATACAATGGGCTTATATGTTTAACTGATGGGACTAATACAACACAAAAATGGTTTCGTTGCTTCGAGAATACGTAGACAAGCTGACAATTTTAATTAATTTCTCGATGTCCACCCAATTAACGCTGTTGCTATGCGATAACAATAAAATGTAAGTATAACGCGTCATAAACCAAACACTTCTATCCACGCCACGAACCGAAAGTGACGCTCTAAGGGACACTAACGAAGCACATGCACAAAACTAACACCTTTAGGAGGCAAATCTGACCTTTTGATAGATTTTTCATTGAAAATAGGGCTACCTGCCCCTCGATGAACTTCCACGATGCTCTGGACCACTCATTAAGAGGAACTTATTAAGCTGGCTGCACCTCCGTAGAATATGGCCAAAACACCACAGCTTCCACTGGACCACTTCGAAGCCTCGAATTTTACCTGTGCAGATGCCCAATGCAAGGCAAAACTTCCACAAGTAACCCAGGACACAATCGCTCAATTAAACAACACTTTTCACTACCTTGGGTATTCATTAACACATAAAATAACTTTATTTTTGGGGCAGCTTGGCAATTGCACTACCAAAGCTTTTCGAAGAAGCTACCCCAATTATTTTGTTTACAGTTTACAAATTGTTACATGAATTGCTCTGATTTTATTATGTTTTAAACAAAGATAAAGCTATTCAAGAACGTCATTATGCAATTATTTTCATGGCCTCTGCTATTTCTTAACAATTCTGAAATTCAAATTATTACATTACTGAACATTCTCAAAATAAATATTTGTTTTGCTGGTTATGTTATTAATTACTATTAATTATTATGTATTACATGCATTTTTGGTAAGATCTTTAATTGTAATTGTATTGTTCTCTAAGACTGATAATCCTTTTGAGGCCTTGAAAATTCTTCGAAATAGATCCAAACGTCGACGTAAATATGTAGGTGGTTCTTTTCTTAACCACTAGCTAAAAAAATTTTCAGGTGGAGTATTCTACGTTTTGCCAGTCAGTAAACTTCTCTTATATAGTGTATGCTGAATATCTCATGAGAGAAGGTTAATGTTCAATAAAGTCGGTATGAAAAATCTTTTTACCACATTAACTGAACCGTAGTATAGAGGAAGTAGATCAACCTACTCTATTTTTCAAAATTTAAATCGAAACTGCGATAAGTTCTCAGTGTTTGGGTAGGGTTCTCTAATAAAATTACTTTTTTCACATAATGTAAAGAAATGTACTATATTACTAAATACAAATTCGATTACAAAAGTGGTACTTTCCTGCATAGTAACGCTTTTTTGTATAGCAGCTAAAGGTCTATTAGAAACGTGGTACTTTACTGCATGGCAACACATTTCTGCATAGCAACTCATAGTCGAAATTTTAAATGCACAATATTTCATATAATTTTTGATACGTTTATATAAAAACTTTTTGGCATTTCCTGCAGTACGTGAAAAAATAGCGTGTGCAATACGTGGGAAAAGTGTTTTTACGTGTTCGCGCCTTGCACGGAAAAACTGTAATTTTCTCAACTTGTTGTACATACAATATACTAGTATAGAGACAAGTTAGAAATATCTCTACCATTCACACAGAAAGGTATATGAAAATTACACTTGTAATGTAAGATTATAATCGCCCAATATCATTTGTATACCTGCTACCAAAGTACCTAGAGAAGTGTATCCTCGTATGTTTATTGCGTCAACTATAAGAGATATGTGTTCTACAAAATTGATTCCAGTCTTCATTTAAATTAAAATTTAGATTAGGTTAGGTCTCTGTGTACTCTATACCAACTTTATTACTACAATTTTTTTTAAACATGCGATTAAAGGTTTTCCAGAAAACTTGCTGGTACGGGTGGTCGTTACACCCTGTATATATATATATAACTGTTTTAAAATGTTTTAAGAGCTTCAAGAAGACTACAAGATAGTGTGATTTAATTTTTTGCGAAAGTCAGCTCTGTTACTGTTTTTAGTGAAATATATTTGTTTATTGGAAACTGAAACTTTGCTCCAATTTTAATAATTGAATAAATATTTAGCAACGTCAATGATAACATGGCTTCTATCTATAAAAATAAAACCGTGATATGTCTAAATGTTTATTAGTATTTTTGAATTTATTTGAAACGCAACGGTTCTTCATGAAAAAATGCCATACCTGCATTATACTAATGCAAAACGCTTATTACTTATATGAAGAAAACATAAAAGGTACTCAACTGTTTTTTTCAAATTGATAATCTTTTTCGCAATTTCGCGAT
This sequence comes from Agriotes lineatus, assembly GCA_940337035.1. Taxonomy (NCBI): domain Eukaryota; kingdom Metazoa; phylum Arthropoda; class Insecta; order Coleoptera; family Elateridae; genus Agriotes; species Agriotes lineatus. Next base: position 141,108 of record CALNHX010003582.1, on the reverse strand, counting down.
CAATCGCGATTAATCGAAAGTTATATGAAAAATCTTATCGAACTGCATAACTTTTGCGAAGATAGCAACCATTTTGACGTAAAAGTAAAGTTGGAAAATTAATGTCCAATGTGTAATGCCGGTTGAATGTAAAGATCTTATCTTGAGAATGATATAACCTATCAGTATGATTTCTTCGCCAGCATGTGTGGAATGCAAAGAACTGACAAATCTTTGGATTGGTCGTTTTTCTTTGTTACCCAATTTACGGAAAATAAACAGGAATAATTTATCCTTGCCTGAAATAAGTCTTTTGTTAAATTATTCCAATACAAGTGTTAAATATCAAGATAGAATACAATATGTTGCTACCCACATCTTAACATAGTGGTGATCCCGACCTGCTTTCTTGGAGTACATTGTGTGTTCTAAGGTGGATGCAATAAAATATTTTAAGCTTTCGAAAAAGCCAAAAACAATAATTGCGAAATTTCATAGGAATTATCTTAGTTTGTCACAAATCGAAGCAATGGAAGTAGAAAAACTAATTATTTAATGAACGCCGCATTATTGGTTTATCCACAGAAAAATGCCGAGATTAGCATCTGGTCAGATATCTCTTCCACATTAATTTCAGGATAACATGCCTATACCACTTTCTTTTGTAAATTATTAACTATGTAGTTTTCCGTTAAGCACTTTAGATATTTGATCGAAGCTTAAGAATTCTGTATTTTCACATATCACAAACCATAACATACGCAATCACATGTTAAGGGGACCACTTACCCCGTGAATTCAGAATGTTACAATTTATATAATCATCTTGCAGTGATATTCGATACGTATTTTATTCAATTATTCTAATACAAGTGTTAAGATATCAAGATCGAATACAATATTATCTTAGCCCCACTTTAACAGTACTGTACATAGTTGCAGACTGCTAGACTGCCGAGCCTAAGGTTGAGAGTTCGAATTTCTGTATCGGTAAGATTTTCTTAAAAACTGATCGAGAGATAAGGATGCAAGTTGCTATATCTTGTCTCCTTTAAATCTGAAATGCTGTGCTGTGCTGACTCCGCATTCTGAATTAATTTTATATTCGGGGCAAGAAATATTCCATGTGAGCTATACTCCACACAGGCTTATTTTCAATGCGAGCAATCTACAAACATCCTGCTATAATAATACACAGTAGCACATTGGGACCGCAATTATCTAACAAACGGATCACCTTATCAACGCAAAGAATTTATGCATATTTGCTCAATTTTTTTGTTTTAACCATTCCGTTTAATGTATAAAATTATATAAATTCTTTTTTTACTTATCTCTCTGTATAGAAACACAAATATTTTAAAAAATCTATTATAAATAACTGCTAAATGTAAAATCGAATTGATTTCTGATAATATTTTCCGTTCTTATGCATTTGTTTTAGAAATTTCCTAGTTTTATTTCTTTCTTGACCTACATTTTATATAGCCTGAAATTACCAAAAAATCACCTGGTTTTCTCTTCGATGCACCAGATCTGTCAATACAAATGTAGATCAGCAACAGGAATGCTTCGTCTTCACCGATTTCATAGAATTGATACTTCGCCGATAGTGTTAACACCCCGGAGCTTGTTTCTTGCACTGTAAACAATGGAACAACTTCATCAATGTCTTTGGGGATCATGTTCTACGCGTGTTTCTCCAATTCAAGTACGAATGAGTCGGACAACTACAAGGTACGAAAACGTACGTTGTTTTCGTTGCGCAGAGGGCCCAGCTTAGAGAAGTCAAAACTGATCTCTTATCGGTGCTCCGTCGTAAATTAATTGACACCCCCTTAAGCGGAATTCTAACCCTTTGCTTGTAGATTATATCGGTGAAGGATCGAGGGGAGAAACTAACTGGACGTTCGGGTGAGCTCATTTATAGTTGATTGGGAATTGCTGCAGTGACGTAACGATTTGAACACGTTAGAATTAGTTCTTCACTACATGCACTTTTTTAAAGTCCATTTACTGATCGCTTGGTCTTGGTAGACTACCGCTATTATAGCAACTAAATGTTCTATTAGTTTTTGTTCAAATTAATTCCGAACATTATTATTTAACATTACGTTGAAAGGCGTCAAAATTGAAAAAAATGCAAATAATTCTATGTTGTTAAATTTATAATGTAACTGACACTGCACATCAATGTCAGTGTCTAAAAAATGGTCTATAATACGTGTTTAACGAACCTAAACCACTTAGACTTTTAAATTCGTTTCGAAATTGTGACCAATAAAGTGCGAATAATTGGATTTAAATTAGAGCTTTAAATAAACAAGCAAGTGTTTCTGTCAAATACCTACAGACTGACGAAAGATTCTGGAGAGGTTAGATACAAAATATCGTTTATTAGTAGATCGTGATTGACTTAATCGCCTGTTTTGCTTTTTATAATAATTAATGCGTCAGTATCTTCGCATTCCTTTGCTTGGGCAATATGCAATTATAAGAAATGTAAATACTTACATCCATTTTAAGTAAATAAATTAGGTTTATCAGTATGCGATTCATTTCACGTTTACACCCTTGCAATGCTATTGTCTACTATGCGATTGATTAACATTTTTGCACAGTTATACATCCATTTAAACTAAATTTTTCTCAATATTGGAGTTTTTCTATTGTTACCCATCAGTCTATTTTAATAACAAATAAATGAAAAGCATAGATGAACTTGTTTTATTAAAATCAGTTATGAAGCATAGTTGGTCAGAATTGTGTGAAAACATTTTTTTGCATAGTAATGATGAAAGTCGCCCTTTTTAACGAAAAATCGTATTGAAAGTTCCACTTTCTTTAACGCAAAAATCGTGAAATAAACTACACTTTTTTTAACTATTTTATTGAAACGTCAATTTGACAGTTGTCAATTCCGACCAAGAGATCACTATGCAAAAAAACTACGTGTACGACACGTTTTGAAAGTGCTTTTTTTTCATTCATTGCTTGATTAACTCGGGCTTCGCCCTGGTTATCAAACTGCAAATTCATGAAAAAAGCATGACTTTTAAAACTAGTTGTACAATTTGTTATTTACTATACAAGTGGGATAACAGCATCATTAATATACGTGTGTGTAAGTTACAAACGAGTGCGTAGCACGAGCTATGTAAGCACACAAGTATATTAATGATGCATTATCACACATGTATTGTACAAAATTTTATCTACGACTGCCTAAAATTGAGAAAAGTGCATTAAGAGAAATGTCAGATCTGTCATTTTCAAAAATATTTTAGTAGGCAAATGTCATTATGTCATTCATTTGACACTATTTCAGTTACGTAATGAAGTCACTACACAACTCAGTTGCGTAATGAAACCATTACATAACTGAGTGGTGTAATGAGCTTCATTACCTAACTGAAATAGTGTCAAATGAGTGACGTAATGCGTTACTTATCCCACTGGAGTAGATAATAGTATATTGTCTAACTAGTGCTCTGCGAATGAGCCACTTGCCTTCGGCTCGTGGCTCAACTATCGCATTCGTGTAAAATATCCAATCAGCACGTGTTATACACTATACTTTTCCGACGACCACCAATATACTATTGATTTTTTATAATATAAACCAAATTTACCACTTTTAACCGCAGAATGAAACAATTATTGTTTAAACAGCAACTTAAATTGTCATACTATTTTTGTGACATTAGCTTACTAGATTTTTGAACCGGCTTGTTTCGCGACTTGCGCTCTGTTTCATGCCGAATTGGCCGTGACGTCTCGCGCATTTTAGTTGCTACGGGAGACCATGTCGCACTAGTGTTTCAAGACGGAAAACGCACGCTCCACGTGACCTTTTCAGGTGACCTGTGCAATGTGTCACTTTCAGTAACACCAAGCCATGCCATTTTTGACATTTTTCGTAGTGGTCGTCGGAAAATTACTATTTACCTTCCAGTACTGGTGCCTTCTTGAGAAGCATCACTACTGGTGCCGTATCTTTGAGATATTTATTGTTTTTCATAAATGTCACCTGCTACATTTACTTCTTTGCGAATTTGTACAATTGTTTACATTAATAAATTGCACATAATACACTAACAGCTGAAAAGATTTTATTGTCCTGTAGGAAGCTTTGTATTACACTTACTGGAGGAAAACAAATCAATGAATCAATGTAAAATTAGGACTCATTAGTACATTTTTCTATACTTTGAGACAATAAACGCAAACACATAAGCTAGATGCTTACTAAATAAGTGAATATATAAATTTTCTAATTAATTTTTATGAAAATACTGCCACTCATTATATAAACATGCATGTTGTCAACAACATCTTTGTTTTTGCAGTTTTTGCAAAAAAAATAGGCCTTTCTTTCAACATTTCAGAAATTGCACCGTTTCTAGTTCCAGCGGGTGGTACCATAACTTCGGGTGTTCTAATTTCAACAACTTTCTGTTTCCTTGGGCACACCTGCTTCGACGAGTAATAATAATGATATTGCTATTATTTAAAATAATGGTATCTCGCAATTTACTATGAATGTCTTTGCAAGTATATCCTACTAAAACTCAAAGCTTCTATGAAAATATACCTAGTAATTTATTTACCATAAAGCTAATCAACTGTATAATACATATCGCTCAAAGTTTTAAATCAACGACACTAGCGCCGTGTCGTTTGCCTTTAACCAAATAAAATACACAAATGGCTATGTAACCTTTAACAAAGAAAGAACATGTAAAAATAGAAAGCTACTGAAACGGTTAACCTCCTACAACTTACTTTTCAAAAATAATAAACAAAAACTTATCAGAGGTGTCTCTGAGACAGTGGTGGAATGTTAACCAAATGAATATATGTATTTTTGGTATATCCTCATATATCATCAGAGGTAATATAATAAGTACACTTATTATCAATGATTTTTTGATAAATATGATATCCCAAAGCTGAAAATACAACGAGTCCTACGGACTCGTATTTGTTTTGCATTGAGATTATAACGAAACAATATAATTTAAAAAATTTAAGATTATTAGGCGTACAACGAGTTATATATAACAAGCAAACGGCGCGCTACGCGCACGTGTGAAATAGGATACGCGATAACCTCCGAGCCGAGTGCCAAGATAAGAAAAACAAAACCTAAACAAATATAAACATCTATGAAGCCGGAACGTGCCACGGACTCACGGACACACATTAAGGAAAATTATATTATAGAAGATGATTTAAAATATATAACAGATAGAGCGTAATGTTATTTTACTGCTTCACTATCAATTCTAATGATCAATGTTAGCCCCCAATACGTTTTGTTGCTTTTTATGCTTAAAACGCACGACATAACCTAGAAAAATCAATTGGCGTTTCTAAATTAGTTCATTTGACCGGTGAAACAAAACCAAGTTAGCTTGTACCAAATCGATAATAGCGAGTCGCTGTATTTTCACCGTGGTAAAAGGTACTGTTACGTTTTTAACGTTCGGGCTATTTAAAATTATACGACAAACATGGGTTCAAATATTTATTTACACAATGAATTACTACGATTATTGTTTACAAGCACATGCGAGAATTATCAAGCAGATTACAAATTAATTCAAGCACTAACGACTATCGGTACACGTATTTCTAACAACTATTATTATTTATTTCTATTACGTACGGATTAGCACATTTATTTATATCACTCTTAAACGCTAACGATTATATATTTATTTACTTATTATTACTTCACGAGAGATTATGTACACGCGGTTTTATTTATATGGGGGCTTCCAACAAGCCTCGACGTGAGTTCTAACTGCCGCAGAATTATTTCAGAACTGACTTGGGGGCGAACTCCGCTCGCTTATATCACGCCGGTAATTTTCTTCCAGAAGCCTCCAGAATTTCCGGCAACAGTGACGTGTCGCGTCAGGGCTGCTCTAGCATCGACTGGAAAATGATTCACCAACGTACACCTGCGTTCAAGGCCGCCCGTCGGCAGCCTATGATTCACGCGCCGGCAGCCGTCTCTGGAATTTCTAGTATAATCGAGGCATTGGGGCAAATAACTGTCAGCCGAATCGTTACACTGCCCCCGCCTTAGATCGTTCTGTCCCAGAACGAGTTGCGTCGAGTGCCTGTCTTCTCGCTCTTGTGGGGGTCCGATGGCGGTACTTGCAGGCGGTGCCCTTCTTGCACATGGACTGGCTGAAGAAGCAGCAGCCCACCGTGGTCTCCAGGCTTCGCAACAGCACACCTCGATCTGGACGCCGGTTGTCTCTTGTACTGCCGATCGGTAGGCCATCAGGAACAGGTGCGTGTACTGGCCCCAGTCACGCGGATGCTCGGAAACCCCCTTGGACAGATGCTTCCCCATGGTTCCGTTCATCTTTTCCACCATGCCGTCCGATTGAGTATGGAGGGCAGTGGTCCGAATCTTGCGTATCCCCAGTGGCTTACAGACGTTCCGGAACGGTCCAAACTCGAAATTCCGGCCCTGGTCGGAATGTAACTCCAGGGGGACTCCAAAACGGCTGAAGCACTCCTTCACCAGAACATCAGCGACAGTACCGGTCTCTTTCTTCGGAACGGCGTACGCTTCGGGCCATTTGGTGAAGTGGCCCATGCACACCAAGATGTATTTATTTCCCGCTTCGGTTTCGGGGCATGGTCCGGCGATGTCAATGGCTATACCCTCGAACGGACCACCGACGTTGTACTGCCACCTCGGAGCTCTACGTCTTCCAACAGGTCCGTTTCCCGTAGCGCATGCTTCGCACCTCCGGCACCACTCTCGGACGTCACCTTTGCAGCTTGCCCCGTAGAACCTTTCTTGGACCTTCTGCAACGTCTTCTTCAATCTGAAGTGTCCTCCAGAGGAGCAATCATGCAGGTAGCGCAGAACCTCGGCCACTCTACTCCTTGGAACCATCGATCGTGATCTCGTTGCCCTACTGTCCTCATCTTCCAAGATTCTGGTCAGGACGTTGTTGTCCAGCTGCAAGGAGTCCCATTGCGCCCAACAAGTCTCCACTGTTGCGTTGGTGGCGGGGACCTCCTGCCAGGTAGGTCGACGGCCATCTTGCTTCCAGGCTATAACCGCGCCCAAGTCGGGGTTGTTCTCCTGGATACTCTGCAACTCGTCTGGCTCCCACGAGTTGTCGACCACAGTGGTACGATTAGTGGGTACCGCACGACTCTCCAGTCTTGAACAGTGGCCGCAGTCCGCAGGGCAAGGCCTCTTGGATAACGCATCGGCGTTGCGGTGGGCTGTGACAGGCCGATTATTTATTCCCAAGTCGAATTCTTCTAGGCGCTCGATCCACTCAGCCACCTGCCCTTCAGGGTTCTTGCACTGCAGCAGCCATCTCAGAGCAGGATGGTCGGTCCTCAGCAAGACTCTTTTGCCAAACTCAACTGATTTATGTTTTCCTACATCAGTACGGCCGCTGGGATGATCTCCGCACTCGACGATGTCTTGGTACCGGGCCACCATACCTTCTATCTTCTTCCGTTTTCGTTGGCCCATGCCCCCTCCCAGTATTGGGTTCCTCTTGGCGGTTGCCAGTTCCCTGCTGACGTTCATCATCCTTACTGGGACCCCAAGCCCAGTCTTCATCAACGTCTTCCCTACCAGGATACCATGAGTGAGCTTCTTGCCACCATCAGGCTCGACCACGCGCACCACGTTGCCCCGGAGATCGCCATCCAGGTATGCATCCACGACCCTCTCGGCTCGTCCTTGCAGAGTAACATCTTCCGCCCATACCACTTGTGCCGCGATCTCCCCTCTTGGGTGTCGGGAAAGATCCTCCCCACCCACGTGCAACTCGCCGCGTCTCAGGTCCAAAGCGCACTCACACTTATCCACAACATCCATTCCCAGGATGCACTCGTCCGCAATGTCAGCATAATCGGGCTCAACCACGCGCACCACGTTGCTCCGGAGATCGCCATCCAGGTATGCATCCACGACCCTCTCGGTTCGTCCTTGCAGAATAACATCTTCCGCCCATACCACTTGTGCCGCGATCTCTCCTCCTGGGTGTCGGGAAAGCTCCTCCCCACCCACGTGCAACTGGCCGCGTCTCAGGTCCAACAACAGAGACCGAACTCTTCCATTTATTTTCCCATCAAGATTTTGGACTACTTCCTCTTCTGCGGTTTCCAGCTCTTCCTGCCCGACCTTCAGCTCTTCTCGTGCTTTCTGCCCGGCTTCCAGCTGTTCCCTAAGATCCTCTTGTGCTTTTTCTGCTTTCTTTCGACCGGATCGCAATTCTTCCCTAAGCTCATCCTTGAGGTTTTCTTGAGTGGCTTTCAATTTTTCCTCAAGTTTTTGGACTGCTTTCTCTTGCTCGGCCTTCAGCCATTCCTTAAGTGCTTTCGCGGCTTCCTCTGCCTTATCTTGTGCCTTCTTTTGGCCGGCTTTCAATTCTTCCTGGCCAACTTGGATCTCTTTCTTAAGTTCCTCCTGTGCTTTTTCCGCTTTCTCTTGCGCGGCTTTCGATTCTGCTTGCGCTTTTTCTGCTTTCTTCTGCCCAGCTTGGATCTCTTTCCTAAGATCCTCTTGTGCTTTTTCCGCCTTGTCCTGGCTAACTTGCATCAGTTGCAAAAGTTGGCTTAATTGGGCTTCCATTTTGCTGCTTTGAGATCTCGTCAAAGGCATCCACACTATTCACTTAAATTTATTTATCTGACCGTCGTTTTATCGGCACTTGTTAACAATTTATTTATTTAATGTTTGTTCAATAATTTTCTTATAGCCCCCGGTACAAAACCTCACACCGACACCACTGTTACGTTCTTAACGTTCGGGCTATTTAAAATTATACGACAAACATGGGTTCAAATATTTATTTACACAATGAATTACTACGATTATTGTTTACAAGCACATGCGAGAATTATCAAGCAGATTACAAATTAATTCAAGCACTAACGACTATCGGTACACGTATTTCTAACAACTATTATTATTTATTTCTATTACGTACGGATTAGCACATTTATTTATATCACTCTTAAACGCTAACGATTATATATTTATTTACTTATTATTACTTCACGAGAGATTATGTACACGCGGTTTTATTTATATGGGGGCTTCCAACAAGCCTCGACGTGAGTTCTAACTGCCGCAGAATTATTTCAGAACTGACTTGGGGGCGAACTCCGCTCGCTTATATCACGCCGGTAATTTTCTTCCAGAAGCCTCCAGAATTTCCGGCAACAGTGACGTGTCGCGTCAGGGCTGCTCTAGCATCGACTGGAAAATGATTCACCAACGTACACCTGCGTTCAAGGCCGCCCGTCGGCAGCCTATGATTCACGCGCCGGCAGCCGTCTCTGGAATTTCTAGTATAATCGAGGCATTGGGGCAAATAACTGTCAGCCGAATCGTTACAGTACTATTGGCCTACGTCCAAATTTTAAGAGATGATTGGTTCTAAATTCAAAGAATTATGATTTCATTGTTATACAATTGTTTTCCTTTTACATACTCAATGCATTTAAGAGTTATATTAAAACTTTCATCTTCTTGAGAAATTTGTCTCAAATTAAAATAAAATTGTCTTAAAGATAACGAGAACACTGTACTTAATTATTTAGAAATCAAATCTGCATTGTTAGAAAATATTAGCAATATTAATGGAAGCAAACAGCATTTCAATATTTCCAATTGCCAAACATTAATTTGTCCATCAATAACAAGTATTTTCAAATGAACATGTTTTACTGTTTAAACAAAAACTACATTTTTATTCTAAGGAATTATACTTGCTCTATAGAAGACCCTCTCTTGGTACAAACTAACTAGTTTAAAACTTTGAGATAATAGATAACTAACACAAAATGAATAACAGATATTAAGCAAAATGACACAAAAAACGAAATGAAATGGACCGTTAGAAAAAACATAAGAGAAAGCGAAAAAATGTATATGTGTAAGAATGTTAGTAATAGATACAATTAAAAACATAAAAAATATAAAATTTAAACAACGAGAAGAATCAAGACAAATAGAAATATGGAATGTAAAATGTATAAAATAAAAAGATAACGAGTTGAAACGAGAATTTTAAAAACGTTGTAGAAGTCAAATATGTAATAAAACGAATTTTTATCCCCGAGATAAAGATTAGCAAAAAGGAATATAAAATGATAGTAGTATATCCACCAAAATAAAGCGTTTGGATTTTGTCAGAATCAACCGTACCACTCAGTGCAGTCTTTAGGCACGGGCCAGGCGGGCCCGGGCCCGGGGCCCCCAATTTTTTGGGGCCCCCGACAGGCGCATTGATCAACTAATAATTCTGTAATTCATTAAATATTTTGTAAAAAAATAAAAATTAAAGTTGTGTATTCATTTGATAAATTTAAAGTGGAAGTGTTTATCCCAATTATCGACTCATCGATAACTTAACTACAGCAGAGATCTGCTGCATATATCAAAGTAAACAATCGGTGTGGCTGTTTATCAACTAAGAACCATTAGTCCAAATGTGTTGCACGATAGCTGTAAAAAGTTTGCTGAATATTATCACCTTGCTATAAATGGAGAAGAATTAGAAACGGAATGTATTCATTTAGCGCTGTATTTAGTAACTAACGATGTATATAAAACTAAACAAATTGATAACTCGCTACTGTTTAACATTTTAAGAACTGATAAATTAGAAGAAACATTTCCTAACGTTGCGTTATCACTTAGAATTTTCATGTCATTATTCATTAATGATCACTAATTGCAGTGGAGAACGTTCATTTTCGAAGTTAAGCAGGATAAAAAACGAACTTTGCAGTACTGTGCTACAAGAGAGGCTAAACTATTTTATCATTAATGTGCATAGAAAGCGACATATTGTTGAATTTAAATTTTGAAGATATAATACAGGACTTGGTCCATACCAAATCGAGAAAAATCTTTTATTATTGTGTAGCAATAATTATGACATATTTCTTAATTTTTAGGATTCTTATGTTCTATTGTGTTTATATACATTTTATTAGAATTTTCATTTCGTTTCAGTACGTAGTTGTATAAAAATAAAAGCAGGTATATTAATAGCTATTTATGCAACAAGTGCTAAAAGTCAACGTTTATGCGCGAGACATGAAAATCATGAAACGAAGCCGAAGGCTGAGTTTCATAACATGTCTCGTGCATAAACTACTTTTAGCATGTGTTGCATACAATATTTTATCTACGACCTTAATTTTACCGTTATTAATCCATAATATCGATTTAACAAAGGTTTGCATCTACGACACTTCTAATTTAGGTCATGATAAACAGTAGCCCATGCCGCGCGGGCGAATGTTTGCGAAGCCAGTACTGCAAGGTCAGTTACAGAATGTAATTATTAATACTCCACGTCTGACTGTATTTATTACATAACGCGTTAATTATTTCAAAAACACTTTACCTGTAAAGCAAGAAGTAACTAGAATAACTTTACAACTTCACTTCCAGTTCGAAATTGTAGTTTTGTAACCTCACTTCACTTTTAGCACATGGGTTAAAAGTAAACAGCTGATTTCTATAACCACGCTAAACTATAAAACGTCACTTTTAGTAAAACAAGCTAGCGTTAAAAGGCCTACTTTTAGTAGTGGTCGTAGATAAAAATATATATTGTATTGTATTGAGTTACTTCCTTTCTAGAAGGGCCCCTTCATTACCTTGGGCCCGGGGCCTTAATCATATAAAAGACGGCACTGGTACCACTCAGATGAAACTGATTTACACGGGATAATGCTGCCTGAAAAGCATTCATCCCAATGAATGAAAAAACTGCTTCTCCGCAGAGAAGAAGACTGAAATAATGTACTTCAATTCAGCTCTACTTTTAAATCATAATCTAGTAGCAATAGTTAATAAACTATTTTTAAAAATTATTTATTCTTAATTTTTATAGTAGTTGACGAAGTACTTGATATTACAAATGTCAAAAATTTTAGTAAATGCATTTATATTAATAATAATAATAATATTTCATTTTCATTAGACGCTAGTACAATGTATAGAAAACGTCAACAGGTTAAACATAAGGAAATCTACAACAACAAGAGTGGCAAATAACAAAGAGCTATGCTGGAGAAATTCTTCAACAGAAATGAAAATAATGCCTAACACCAACTTTTTAGTCTCCTTTTAAAGAGATTAAATGATTCAATGCTTTTTAATATTTTCAGGAAGATGACTTAATTGCCAGTGATAAAGTACGTATGTAGCTTTCCAATAAAATGGTGTGCGACACCTTGTCAAATGCACGTCTAAGATCGAAATAAATGCCAACAAGTTTTTTATTTTCATCTAGATTTTGTGATATAAAATTATTTGTAGATTCTTAAATTCGTAGACCTAAATATCTCCCAGGCTTTCTTAAGGAAGTATAGCCAGCAGAAAAAACTAACAAAATGCTTTTTTTGTACCATTGTATTGTGATAAGGTTCGATATAATAGAATTTAATCCGTAATCAAATTTAGACAATAAAAAATAAGTAAAATGCTATCGCTTCTGAATTCGTAAGTGTTGTGGATACCTACTACAGTTCGTATTTGGTGAGGAAGGCGTTTTAACGTGACGCTCCCACATAGCTAAGTGGACTGCTATCGTTGTTTTGACTGCCAGATTATGCGTATCAACACTTAACGCGTTATTTTACCGGCGCAAGGTGGGGTACACTTAAATTTACAAGCAATTAATTGAGCGATATCTAGCTCTTTAAGTTAGTAGGTTTGATATTCAATAACATTTACATATAAGGATTCTGTTTGCATCCGTCGGATAAGGGCGGCCAGACCGAGAAAAAACAAAACTGATTGGCTGGTTACTGTAACTTTGACAGACGATACCGATATCTTAATATGGGTTCTATCTAAACTAGGTACTATTAATTAAATGGATATTGGCAACCCAGCGCTGGGTACTGACCTATCTAATCTTGGTTGTGTACGACTTAACTAAGCCATTACCCGGATATAAAATATCTCGTTCTCTGCCCACAAAATATGAACGAACTAGGACGGTCTACAGGTTTCTCTTGTCAGTGGCCATTCGTTTCTCCAAAAATACACGCCGCCAATCGTTAACTGCCATGGAACGTCTAATCACTCTCCATACGGCTTCATTAGACGTCGCCACTAGGTCTAAAATTTTGCACTGGCGAGAATTTATCTAAAAACAAATGCAACCAACTAGAGATTATAAGAAGAGATGGTATTGGCTTATTGGCTTATTAGGTTCACATGATTCTTTGGAAATATAATTTTATTTTTCAAATTGTTGTATGCAGTCGTTTTATGTTATTATTCTACTGTGCTTTGATTCTAATTTGCTTAAAGATTACAAAAAAATAACGAAGCCTTCTAGTGAGATATATAACCTTCACGGGTTAGAAGATAATTAATTACACGTGACAGACTTGAACTACTGGATTGCAAGAAAAAATCGCTGAAGGTATAGTGAATAAAGAAAACAAATCGCTAGAAATTGATCTGAAAGGGTTTGTATAAATTCTATATTAAAATAAGTATAATATTTTGAACTGTTCTTAGTGGTTTTAATGTACGCCTCCTCAGCCAATCATACCGTAACGCAGCAAAGATTAAACAAGTACATAGTATATTATTTTTAATTGGTCCATTTGCTGATATTTTTTTCATTTCTTTGAATAAGTAAAACATTTTTCGGAGTTTTTTTTGTTGTTTTTTCATCTATATGTACATTACACTTTAGGTGACTATCTATGTACAACCCTAAGTATCTAGCTTTTGTTACTACTTCGATTAGATTATTTATATTGTCAATGTTAATCACTTGATATTAAAGTAATTTATTTTTATAAGAAATGAACGGAACACATTGCGTCTTCGGTACATTTAATGCTAATAGATGGACGTCTAACCAATTTGATATGTTACTACTCATTTTCTGCAAATTAGATAGCCAACTTCTATCCAATCGCTTCCAGTGCAGTACAGAACGGTATCATCAGCATACAATCTGCGCTAAGCGGCAGGATATAGTCGAAATACAGACTAATGGTGGATAGTGTGAACATAGGCAGTCAAATCAGTTAGAATGCAGTTTGTGGGCTTATGCCTTAGACAGAAATAGACATATGTGATTTAAAATCTAATATCCTAAGATTCAGCATTCACATTTTCCGCTACCAATCTGTGTATTATAAATAATATTGGACCCAATATGCTGACCTGTGCAACACCATAAGTTCCACAACTGCCTATCTCACTGCATTTTTAACCTTCTGCGTTCTATTTGCTAGATAAAATTGTAATAATTTAGAATTTAATCCTGCAATGTCTAGGAATACTGCAGCACTGCATTTACCGATATGGAGATTTCTATATATCTTTGAAGTTAAAAGTCCAATTGCATTATTACTGGATTTATCTTTAAGAAAACCAAATTGTGTTTTTCCATTATCTAATTTTTATCTACAAAATCGTTTAATCGGTATTTGATTACTTTTTGAACGATTTTTGATATGCACGTTAGTAGTTTACACAAAAACACAAGAGTACCATGTTGGGTTAAATACTATATTGATCTGTTGGAAAATATTGACATAATATATTACCATGAGTAGTCAAAGTTATGTCGACTATTTTTGCGATGGTATCACGAATGTCCATTGCGCTTCGGTATGATTAGGAGGAGTGCGCTAGCATGAGTCCTAATCCCAAGCGCAATGAACATGAGTAGTGATATCACTGCAAAAATAATCTACTCAACTTTGACTACGAATGGTATTCCAGGACTATTCAATGAACCAAACTATTTTTAAAAATTATTTTTCAGTAAATCTAGCAACAAACTACGCAATTTCCATAGTAACAGAAGACTAATATTGATTTTTTCCCAATAAAAACGACATTTATTTGAAATCGGCAGTGAAGTACGCCGAAATCGTCATTAGAACACGAGAAATCGGCAGTAATCCGTGGTTTTACGACTTTTTTGTAGGTGGCGAAGCGACAGATAAACGTCAAGCGACGTCAACATAACCTACAAAAGTTGGATAAAATGTTGTAATTTCACGATTTCTCGATTTCAAATAAAACATAGTGTACACCTCGGCACTGTAGTTCCTTTTTATTCCTCATGCTTATTTACCTTGGCCATACGGGCCTCGGCAAGTAAATCCACATTCGTGATAAAAAGTTAAACTTCAATGCCTTAATATACAAACTACTATTGTTTAAAATAATTACTTGAACAATGAGCATCTTCTAGGAAGACATATCCGCTGATATTTTTTACTTCCTCGTCTGAAAGATGAAGGAAGCATAGCAATCACGAAAAAATCAGCTTCTGAGATTTCTTCAGATCTTCACGTTTCACGGTCCCTAGATGACGCAAAACAGATTTTCTCAACTCCCTCTGTTTGTCTGCCTGTCTGTCTATCTGTTGACGGTATAACTAAAAAAATGTTTGTCAGAGGAAGACGATATTTTGCATACACATTATATACCGTGTGTCCACAGGAGTACGCACCATAGAGATAAGATAATGCTAATAGAATATAAATATCAACCAGTGCTGTGACCACCGTCCCTTTTCTTGTACCATTTATAACAATATTATTTCATACAGTGGCGAGTCAGAAGCCAGAAAACAACGTTTTTGCGTGCCGGCGATCACAGCATTAGCCGATCTTTCTATTCTATTTGGTTATCCCTATGGTGCGTCCTCCTGTGGACACACGGTATATACCTGGAATGAAATCGGGAAATTTTCAGACAAATATATATAGGGTGAGTACCTTAAAAAATAAAATTTTGTTTATTTTTCATTTAACTTATTAATAGATACAACTAATAATTTGTACATAATGGAGGCTTTCTTGTTACCAAAAATGGGAGCCAATAAATACAGAATAAATATTTTACGATACAAAATGGAGGCACAAATTAGCGCGTTACTAAAAATAGCTGCGACGTAGAAATTAAAAAGGTCGGTGCTTTGTGGCGCAGGTAGAAATTGCCCAGTCGCTCACAATATCCCACAAAACGTTGGGGCTGCACACGCAGTCCGCCTGCCGTTCGAATTGACCACCGGTAACGTTTTCTTTATTTGAAAAGTTATCTAATTTATTAGAAACGTGAAGATATTTTTACTCCTAACTTAGTTTGATTTTTAAAATTATTTATTGACACAATGTCGACGAGGGAAGTTCTGGGTAAAGCATTTTACAGCCTTTTTAAATTGGCCAAGAGACGTTAAATTCTGGATTTTAACTAGTCACTTTTTGACAGATGAAAGGTGAATTGAATAGTCAGTTATATTGCCATGAGTAGTCAAAGTTATGTCAACTATTTTTGCGGTGGTATCACGAATGTCCATTGAGTTTCGATACGATTAGGACGAGTGCGCTAACACGAATACTAATCCTAAGCGCAATGGGCATGAGTATTGATACCACCGCAAAAATATTACATTTAACTTTGACTAAGAATGGTATTCGAGAGACTATTCAACACTATAACATATAAGCCAATCACATTGCAGACATTTGCTTTTTTCAACCAATAACAGCAGTATATCACTGAATATTGGGCACCATGCAAAATATTCACAAAACAATGTACGTACTCAAAAAATAAATAGCCTTGTTGCGAAGTATCGCTTAGCAACGATGTTCTGACCTTAGTTATATCGCTAGGTTACGTAACACTAAACCCCAACAAACTGTGTGGCTTGTTTTAAATATTTTAAAATGCTGTGTTTTGGAAGTATTCCGCTGAATTTAATTGAGAATGAATAATTATATTAATTGTTGGAATATTTTTCAATAAAGTTAATCGTTATGTATTAATAATGTTAAATAGTCGTCCCAAATACCACTCGAAGTGGATATATTTTTTTTAAATATTTTGCCATTTCCATAGAAATTATTGAAAATTTCACTCAACAAAATCACATTTAAATGTCACTCGCCTTCGGCTCGTGACATTTTTGATGTGATTTTGTATCGTGAAATTTAAACGCAATAATTTACATGGAAACCACAAAATATTTGTCAAAAATATATCCACTGCTTGTGGAATTACCCTTGACAATTCAATAAACCGAATTATTTTTAAAAATGGCTTTCAGTAAATTAGACAACAAAGCGCACAATTGGATTTTTTCTAAATCTACATTTGTTTAAAATAGTTATTTGAATACCTTCTATTTATTTATTTATTGATTTTGTACTCAGCCAACAGCCGTTAGCCCAATTATAAGGGTCGCTGTACATTTATGGGGACTTCCAACCCCACTAACGACTGTCATGATATTATGTACCACGACGCGCCGAGCCAAGCAGCCGTGTAACTCCCATCCAAGTTCTGAACAGAAAGAGCGTTGCTTAACTCTACTGATCGAACGTGGACGCTTGTTCAAGCTACACCACCCGGGACCTAGGAAGATATATCCGCTGATATTTTTTTATTGGTCAAAAAACGTGAATTTCTGGATTTTCATTTGTCATTTTTTGAGATTCAAGCATTAATCGTACTATACGTTTTTTAGTTGCTTTTGAAATATTTCTGTCCAGATATAGAGAGTTAAGGCAGTCGATTGTAATCCTTCCTCCTTCCCTTCTGTGTCAGATGTTTAATTTCTTTTTCTCCGAGCCCATTTTTATCCACTACAGCGGCTAGACATTTAAATTCGTCTGCTTGTTTAACTGTTTGTTGTTCATTAATGAATACTCCGAATCTTCCTTCACTATTAACTACCAAATATTCGGTCTACTCTAATCTTACATGTAACCTTCATTTTATATTATTAACTTAAGATCAAAAGAATCCTGTGCGAAAATAACCTGATCGTCAGCGAAATTCCAAGGAAAAAGTTGGTAGCTTTTACAGGGTACACCCATAGTTCCGCAGCTCCATTTTCAGTTCCCCTATGTGTCTACCACTTAGGTCCAGTACACCCTAGATCAGTTTTGACTTTCGATTAATTTTATATTATTTGACTTACAAATCGGTAATTTTGTCTATGCCCTATATGTATTTATAAATTAAAAAAACATCTGGTTTTCATATTTTCTGTTCAATGTTACTGTTGCACAACTTTTTATATTACTGGCAATATTTTTGGCGAGGACTTTTTTGTGTTAGATCTTATTGTACACTCCACGAAAAAACCTTTGGAAACGTAGATTCTTGTGGGAATACCCTGAATTTGTGCACAAGCGTTTTGACATTTGGCATTACCCGACTTAGAAATTTACCAGCGAATGCCCTAGTGAGCTCTATAATAGCATGGCTGTGGAATTTGCATGAATTTCATTTGCACGTAAGCTATGTAAAGTTACACTGAAGTAAATTTAGAAGAAATTTAAGCTGGGCCTAGCTGTATCCGATAATGAAAACTACACGTAATCCAAAAAATGGTGAAATAACATGGCACGAAAATCCAGTTTCACTACCAGTGGGAAGACGACATGAGCACAACATTTTACATAATAGAGTAGTTGCTACATCTTTTGCAAATCGAGGTGGACACGATTATTTCTTCTCTTTTGATTTATTTTCGAAACCCATTGTTACATATTATTATAAAATGGACAAATGCAGAAGGTAGGAACGTTTACGTAAGAAGATCTGCAGATACATTGCAACCAATACGAGAATGCTTCGAATTATTGAATAAATACTTAAAAGAAGCATATATTTCCATCTGGGCTATAGCAGTCGACGAACAGTTAGTAAGTTCCAGGCAAAAGGTGCCCATGCAAACAGTACATTCTTTGAACATCTCAAAAATATGATATAAAGACATTGGTAATATGTGATAGTGTTAACATCATATGCATGGCAGTTGGAGGGTGGAGGTATACACAAAGTAAGAAATTAATGAGAAAAAAAGGAAGGTGAGATTGTAGTAAGAATATTGATAAAAAACTAGAGAAAACGAGAAAATAAATCATAGTTTACGTCACATAATGAATACTTTCAAAATATTACAATATTTGGCACACTCAGAAAAAATAAACCCGAACTCCCGCTTTGTAAATCCAAAATATCGTCAACAGTTTACAATATTATTTGGGTTCGAGAACGACAAAACAATAATCTCTTATTGCTCAAAGAAATGACAAATTGAAGCGCTATTGAGTACCATGCATAACGATAACAAATTGAACTGTGGCATGAAGAAGAAACCTGAAATAATATTGGACTGCAACAGTACCAAAGGTGGTATGATTGATATCAGCGTAATGAATTCATATATTCTTTGGATGTTACTAAAAACAAATGTCGAGTGGAAATTTAATAAAGAAGAAATGTAGTTATAGAATTTGGGAAAGAATTTCCGCAATAAAAAGGTCGTAGTCAAGAACCGTTGAGGAGTATGGAGAGTCACGAAGAACAGCCAAAGAAAAAAGCACGTTGCAACATCTGTCTACATAAGAAAAATAGAGAAACGAGAACCAGATGTGCGAAATGTACAACTAGATGTGCGAGGCATGTTCAGTTGTACTACGTTCAAAGTATAAACATTAAAAACATGTTTTTATTATATTATTTACATGAAAAATAAGTACATAAGAAGTAAATATACTTTTTAAGTTGATTGACTTTCATTTTAAAGTAATGGGTCCAATGTTGATCATGCAAGTATTTTTTTTTGATAGACATAAGGTTAAAACCACCTCCACATACAGGTTAATAGTAAAAAACTTAAACATCCTTGCCTTCGTCCCTTTGAGGTGTTAATTGGGCTTGATAGTTGTCTACACAGGCCACAGGCTATACTTCCTTCGTACAGTTCTTGAATCATTATTAAAATCTGTACATCAATATTCAGTATTTTAAGAGCCTCCCAGAGTTTTGGTCGTAGTAGTGTATCATATGCCTTCTCTAGATCAATGGAGGCTAAATGTAGTTCTCCTGTTGATATTCTTTTTTCCGCAAGTTGTAGAATAAATAAGTTACCAGGTTACCACCAGATGATTGTCCAGAAACAAATCCACTTTATTGTATATTATAACATAAATCCAATAAAACGTCCACTTACACACCATTAAAATACAAAATGTAGCAATAATATTCAATTTTAAATTTAATACAAACTGTACAACTCAATAACATTTCCATCTTTATGCAATTGTATCAGCAGAGCTCTTACTGAAAACTTACATTTCAAATACAAATTGCTACTTTTTGCTGAATCTCCCTTTGATGCATAGAGTTGAAATTGCATCAATTCGTTATGTAAAATCTAAAGGTTTTTCTTATGTTTGAACTGTAAATGTGCGTATACTAAAGAAACTCCAGAAGAATTTGATATGATCGGCATTCCTTAAAATCGATGTAAAGATTACACAAATAATATTCGAAATTCATGTAATGTGCATTCACATGCTACCTAGAATAATAGTTAACTCCGAAAAGATTTGCAATTTAAATCATTCGAAATGAAATTAATTTTACGTAAGGCAAAAGCTGCTCTTCTACCTGCTTTTTTATTCCAGCGGAATCAGCATAAGTAGTGATGTGTTACCCATTTCATGCCTAACAAATTACATTAGTCTTAGGGGTACGATATAATGATCGCTTTTCCGGACATTAGTAATTACGCGCGAGCGCCATATATCACCAGATCGCGAAGATCTATGTATTCGAATGCGAACCAAGGGCCTAATTACATGGCCGCTAGCTGCGATCCGAACACCCTTTACAGAGAGCGTAGGAGAGGTCCGCTTAGAGTGGTCGCGACCGACCCAAATTTTGTTTTTTCTGTTGCCCGAAGTTAGTAGTTGTCAGGACTCGCAATATATAGACTTATAAAGGTGGGGCTTCGGGCTTTTTAAAATAGATATTACTGGACATTGCTCGGCGTATATCATAATACCACGAATTTAAATTTCCGAGAAGCCGTGGTAGCTCAGAATGTGATTTACTAGGTATTATGTAACAGCAAAGAATATTTCCTTATACTTTTTACCATAGATTTTTAATTAGTCATTTAGGATAATATCGACAATGAAATCGTAATTATGGAACAGGGACAAAATTCAATTTATTATGACTTGATATTACATGTTTTCCATTTTCTGCCATTCAGACTGATAACGATAAAAAACTAATCAGCAAGAAATATGGTACTTTACTTCAATGGATACCGCTACCTGTTTAGGTAAAATGCCACTTCCGGTTAACCGATTTCGCTCAAAATTTAATAGGAATCTAAAAATTTTGAATAATGACTATGTACATAATTTCAAAGGTCTAGCTTATTTCGTTTTTAAGTTATCGTGTTCACACACACACACACACACACACACACACAGACATAATCCGAAAAATGGTTTTTTTGTATTCGCTCCCCAAACTGGTTACTTTGGAAACTGTCTAGGATCCTCAAAATGGCCATTTAGAGGCCTTGTACTTAAAGTCGTCATGGCAACATTTTAGCGGACTCAAACATTAGTTGCCATGACGACTTTAAGTACAAGGCCTCTAAATGGCCATTTTGAGGATCCTAGACAGTTTCCAAAGTAACCAGTTTGGGGAGCGAAAAATACATCTTCGCGCGGCCTCCTAATATAATGCCGCGTTATTGGTAATTGAAACTTCATATTATAATGTTTGGAGAGCTAATACAAAAAAACTTTGTATGCAACACGTCCTCAAATGGCTTTAGAGGACTCATCTTCATATTACGGACTCGGCTGCGCTTCGCTCCGCCTTGTCCGGAAACATTACGACTCGTCCCCTAAAGCCTTGCTTTGAGGACTAGTTACATAAAGTACTATTTTCGGACTCTAGGAGGTCTAAAACCTCAAGATTCGTCAAAATCTCGAAGTCGATTTTTTTGACGATTACAATACTTTCTCTATACTACCGTATGCGAGAAAGTAAAAAAGTGGACATACAAAATCCCAAAAGGCGCTACCAATATTTTCTTACGTAAAATAAATGGCAATAGAGTAAAATTATTACAGTAACCTATTTCAGGAGCTTAGAGTGCCGTGACGGTTTGTTTCACAGTCATAAACGCACTGAAAATATCTTGGAAAAAAATGCGTGCATACGATTGCGAGTACTGCTTTATGAGCTTTGTGACTGTAGTCTGATTAAAAATTGATAACAGTACGAGTAATAGTTTTCTTCATGTTAACCAAACAGCAGACATGGCATCTCGTCAGTTATAATAAATGCGGGATGTAAATAAATTACTTCTCTAGGGAAGTAAGTACTTTGTCATGGGAACCGTAACAATTTTTGTAAATTTTTCCTACATCCCTCAAATCTGACAGTAAGCATCACTTGCAAAGAAGGTAGTGAAAAAGGTATATTATTAAGATGTGTCTGTTTTAAATAGAGCTAAAATAGCAATAAATGCGAAACGGGAAAGAAACAAGTGAATACGACAGGGAAATATTCAAAAATCAAAATGTTACAAAAGAACTAGAATTAATATCACAAAGAATTTAAAAACGGTAAAAACCAATACATTCAATAAAGAAAATGGTGTTCAACAAACTAGTCTATGAAACTGCATACGATTTTCAGATAGCTACTAAAAAAGTGTGCATGCAAAACATACAACATAGACACTGTTAGCCACTAAACCAATTAAAATTATGATACTCTTCAAAGCAAGCCAGATAGCGAATTGTGAATACCCAGAAATAGTTTCATTCCCAACACGCCAAACGGGACAGCTAACTTCTCCAGTATAGGAGGGGTAATAGGTTAATACTAAACTGCTCATATTTGAATACAAGCGCCACCAATTTAATTTACCAAGCACTTGGTATTAACTGATTCGAGTTAAGGCTATTTCACAACTTTATTTTTTCGAGCAACAGATAATCGAGAAATTGCTTTTCGAGAAACTTGCAATTCGAGAAAAGTCACATTCGAGCAACTGATTTCGAGCAATTCGTTTTCGAGCAATTGCATTCGAGAAATTTACCTAGAACCCTCACGTGTAGTGCAAAATAATGATAAAAGTAAAAAAAAATAAGTGTTTTATTCCAATAGCATTAAACATATATGAATATGTATCTGATTAAGAGATAAATACAGAAACGAATTCAATTTCTAACAAAACTCGAAGAAAGAAAAGGCAACGTAAATGGAACGAGGTTACAATAAGTAACAAACGACTTCCGGGATTGGACCGTGTCATGATTGAGATCGAAGAACTCAACGTTTCGCCCACTTTCGTAAGGGGCTTCATCAGGAGAAAAAAGCAAAGGAGCACGGTAACTCAACGTGTGAACCACGTCAGAAGCGAAACTCGACTGACTATCGGAAGAAGAAAGGCGAGAATTTGATTCCTCGCGCTTCAAAGCCTCCTATGATCTATGGTCTTCCCAAAATCCATAAACAAGACATTCCCCTCAGGCCCATTGTCAGTACCATAGATTCCCCAACTTACTCATTAGCTAAATACCTAACCACTATCCTCAGAAAGTTCACTGGTAAGTCTCCCTCGTATGTTCGCAATTCAGCCTATTTCGTTGAACTTATATCCAATATAAACGTTGAACCTGAGGATTTACTTGTGAGTTTCGATGTCACTTCCCTTTTTACCAAAGTTCCTATGCCCGATTCCATAGTCATAATCCAACAGTTGTTATCAGAGCATGGGGAGACGTCTTCAAGTCTACCTACCCTGATAGAAAAATGCCTCTCTTCCACTTATTTCCTATTTCAAGGTCAGTTCTTTAAACAAATCTCTGGTGCGGACATGGGTTCTCCTCTTTCACCTGTCGTTGCCAATATCTTCATGGCAGCTTTCGAAACCGTAGCTATGCAATCTTCAGAATTGAAACCTAAGGTTTGGTTCCGATACGTTGACGATACCTTTATCATTTGGCCACATGGTAAAGACACGTTACCCGTCTTCTTAAATCATCTCAATAGTCAACATCCAGACATTAACTTTGCCATGGGGATAGAAAGTAACTGTTCCCTTCATTTCTTATGTGTACAGGTCTCTCGCCAACCCAGTGGCAAACTTGGTCATTCTGTATATCGCAAACCCTCTCACACTGATCGCTATCTACATGCCGATTCCCACCATGATCCTACAGAAAAACTTTCAGTTATCAATTCGCTTGTACACCGGACTGTTTCCATATCCCAACCCGATAATATCCACGCTGAATTAAATCACATTCGGAAAGCTCTTAGGAATAACGGTTACCCTGCTAGGGATATACAGTCTGCCATCAATCGCCATCTTCATACACGGCCACCCAAAACCTCTAAAACCCGATCCTCCTGCAGCAATAGTCTTTCTTCCCTATATCCACCAAGTCACCGACCGCATAGGAAAGTTTCTTCAAAAACAAATCATTAAAACAGTATTCAAACCCCCCAACAAAATCTCACTGGTTCTTCCTTCATCTAAAGACAAATTAAACACTATGTCATCTAAAGGTGTTTATAGAGTCCCTTGCTCTTGTAATGCTGTATACATTGGTGAAAGAGGTCGTTCAGTGAAAACTCGCATCTCTGAGCACCAGCGCTGTCTCAAGTCAGGTCTCGTTTCATCATCAGCCATCGCCGAACACCAACGCGATACTGGTCATAAGATCATTTTCGATGAAACTTCCATCATCTACAAATCCCCATTCTTCTTTAGCAGAAAGATTCGCGAAGCCATTGAGATTGGCAAACACCCTAATAATCTCAATCGGTACGAAGGCTTTCTCCTTCCTTCTATGTAGAAAGTGCTAATTCCTAAGCCTGAATCGCGACGGTGTTTGCCTATAAATTCTAGCCTTTCTTCTTCCGATAGTCAGTCGAGTTTCGCCTCTGACGTGGTTCACACGTTGAGTTACCGTGCTCTTCTGTCCCTTTCCTCGCAAAGAGTTTCGCCTGTGGCGTGGTTAACACGTTGAGTTACCGTGCTCTTTTGCTTTTTCCTCCTGATGAAGCCCCTTACGAAAGTGGGCGAAACTTATTGTTCTTCGATCTCAATCATGACACGGTCCAATCCCGGAAGTCGTTTGTTACTTAATGACAATAGCCGTGAAATCCTCAAAACTCATCTGAGGTTACAATACTCAATAATAAAGAAGAAGCGTTGTATGCAGTAAATGAAAGTGAAATTTGGAGTTTCCATTACCGACACAATACGGCGGATGGATGCAAAGCTTATTATCGCTGCAACAAAATAAAAAAAAGAACAACAATTACATGCTGGATTGTATTTACTTTCAATCACTGCTAAAATCTTTAATGCGCAATATCACTAAAAAAACAAACGATAATTATAAAACACTTCAACATAAGCCGGATGGCGAACTGTGGATACCCAACTCAGTCTGGCAATCAATAGCGTTCAACGGGCCAGCTAAGCTACTCTGTAAAAGAGTGTGAATTAACATTAAAATCATCAAAACCGAATACGGGCGCCACCATCTTAATTGTTCGTTCAACAACTCGCGAATCAAAGTTGGAAAATTCCTTGCTGAACTTACATTGAAAAAAGAAATTCCACAAATATATTTATCAGACGCAGACGCAGACACTAAAATGTTCAAAACCGAGTACTGGCGTCATCATCTTAATTGTCCAACAACTCGCAAATCAAAGTTGGCAGATTCCCTGTTCAACTTACATTGAAGGACGAAACTCCACAAATACATTTTTCAGACGCAGGCTCTTTGATCAGCTATAACCGGTTATAGCACGAGCAAGTCATAAACGCGGCACAATTAAAGTTATATTTATTTTCGATGCCTACATCCAGACAAGTAATATAAGACGGTAGTTCCTCGTACCGAAAAACAGTATTGTATTTAGGGTATTTAAAAGCAAGATATGTACGTAATTGAGTCAAACCCAATACTAACCCCGCAACGCGACACGCTGCGTTCACAGCATAACGCATATACTTAGTTATAGTATAAGTTCGTAGCGTATCTTTTGAATTCAGCGTCGATCAAGAAACTAATGTGGCTTCAACCTCGCCTAGCTGATGGATAGAACGGTACCAGCGTGGACAAATCGTGCAGACTACGAAAGCTAAGTCAAAGCTGAGCCCGTTATCTCCAATTACATAAACGGAAAATTTAAGCTACCTAAGTCTATAATGAAATCCAAAATCTATCTAAAAATAAAAGAGAAGCCTTCCATACGAAAATTCAAAAACCTGGAAAATTCAAGAAAAACTAGAAAACGTCCTATAACCAAAAAAAGGCGTCATTAGCGTACAGATACGGAGATCTTTTGCAAAAAACAATTTACTTCAGCTGCAAAATGGCTTAGTTTTCTAATCCCCATAGGTGCTGATTTATCGAAAACCGTCTAGAATGGAATTAAAAAGTATAAAGTCAAATTGCCAACATAGGCGTTCATGGCACGACTTACCAACAACTGGAACTTACCAGGAACTGTGAAGGAACAACGAAAACATAGCGACCACTGTATCACAAATCACCCCCCCCCCCCCCCAACCCAAAGAGCCACACGCGAGATCTTGAAGATATGTGTGATTTTTTAAAGAATTCAGCCGAAAGACGACATATTACTAGAAAATCTATCCGCAGAACAAAGTTCCCAAGGGACTGCACTATCATTCACGGTGGGCAATACATCAAACCCCAACAAAACACGTACGATTAACCAAAACTACATGAGATATTACTCTCAGATTCAAGAAAATATGCTAAGAACTATACTATCAAGAGAGACGTGATACACTGCCCTCTTTACAATCCACACATCGAACCTCCATGTCAAAATAAGCAGTCGATTTGTCAAGTAAATGTCGAGTTCGCATAGCTAAATAACCAAAGTACCTCTTGCAGGGGGCTTTGTCAGGTCCAGGAAACATCACATAACTCGATGAGAAAACTGCGAAAATTCAGGCCAATCGTCTGGCCTCTAACGAACCTCATCTTTAATCTCTGGTTACTAAAATCATTTATATAAATTTAAATTCGCATAGCAATTAAGTAGCTTAAGCTAAGATGAGTTAGAACATTAAAACTAACTTTAGTAAAAAAAGCAAAGATAGTGATTGTGTCAAGATGACTTAACACTATAAAAACAAAGGAGTAACTATGCTTAGAGTCGAAGAAGAAAATTCGCATGGAATATTACACCAACAAACATTAAAACTTTCATATCAAATAAATATTAAATCACAAAGTTGTTGGAGTTAAAAGTAAAACACAAAAATATGTTTGAAATTTCAATTAAAAAGGGTTTAAAACCTAAAAATAAAACACAATATTCTAATTATTCGGTGGAATTATGAAAACAAATATATGTGGCAGATAAAATATCTTGGTGAATTTAATAAGCACCGCACATAATAAAAACTAGTAAACAGTGCTCAGTACGTACAAGAACACAAGTAGCTATCCTTGTCCGTAGATGTATCGCAGCACATGGGCTTGTTTATCGGAAAGGGACATTTAGGCGCGATTCTTTAGGCGCGCATCTTTAGGCGCGCACTTTTAGGCGCGAGCGCTTAAGACGCGGACGCTATTAGGCGCCTGGAAGTTTAGGCACCGCCACTTTAGGCGCGGGGACAGTTAGGCGCCACATGAAAGAAATTCACATTATTCTTCATAAACTAAAGTAAAAATGGTACCGTAACTATGCAAATTTCGAATTTGACATATACTGACAATACACTTCAGTACTGCCAACTGATTCAGGCTATCCAGGACCTGCTGCAATTCAGTTTCTAATAAATAGTAATTGTCAGTTTCCAAATTGACAGATTCCAAATTTTGGAAATGTTTGTTGATAATGTTCCCAAAAGCGCAAAAAATAGCGTATATACCTCGGGACTAAAGTGCCTAAATCCCTTGAGTAGTTGTTGCCCTCGGGCTTCGCCCTCGAGGCAACAAACTCTACTCGCGGGATTAAATGGTGCACTTTAGTCCCTCATGATATAATATACTATTGTAGGTGATGTCTGAGATGACGTCTATATATAAAAACTGCCGAAGTCTTTGCTGCGAATGTACATTCCGATTTAATCTGTGTAACGGAAACCTGGCTAAATACCGACATTAACTCAGTTGAAATTATTGACTCGACTTTATATAACTTAGTACGTTGGCACACAAATCCGGTTAGCACAGGTAAGGACAGAGGTGGTGGTGCATTCATAGCTTTAAAAAAATCTTGACAAATTTTTAAAATTAAAATTACAAATTCTCTATACGATACAGTGATTGTCAAGGTGAAAGTAGAAAAGGAAATATGCTCTTTTATAGTTGTTTGCATCCCACCCGATATTAAATCAGAAGTATATGCGGATTTCTTTGAATTCCTTCAAAATAATGTCGATCCTGGCGAAAATAATGTTTACTTTTACGACTTCAATGTAGGTACTATATAGAAAATTAAACTAAACTATTTTGATACAAATATGCTTGGCGAAACACATAAGCAATTCTTGGAATTTTTAAATTTTAGCTCTTATGATATGATAGTTCTATTCAAAATGAAAACAAAAAAACCTTGGATCAGATTTTGATTAGCGGACCAATTAAACATAGTGTTGCGGTTACCAGAGGCGAGTTTAATATAGTCCCGGAAGATGTTTTGCACCCTACTTTAAATATCGCTATTGGGTTATCATTAAAAATTAAGGCAACTAATGCACATGGAAAAAAGTATTATCATAATTTCAGGCTGGGAAATTTCGACATTCTCACGGATCTAATCCGCTTCGCTGATTGGACTTCCCTATATCATCAGACTTGTTACGAGAATCCTCTAATATACTTCTTATACATATCGATACTGCCGTGCAAAACGTTGTATAAAAATTTCGAAATTTTCTGTTTGGTTCACTAATAAAACTAAATTGTCATCGAAAACCAAAAATACTCTAAGGAAAATTAAAAATCGTACTCCTGATCAACAGTCACAGTATGTAAATTAAAGGCGTAAACTACAGTATCTCACTAGAGAAGCCTACGCTAACTATATTAAAGATGTGGAATTTAAAATTACCACCGACCCAAATTTGTTTTAGTCGTACATTAAAAATAAGGGAAAATCCCACACTTCCCTCAAAGTGGAATGTAATAATGTGGAGGTCCGCGACTCTGAAATTGCTGAGAATTTTGCATTATACCTTCAATCATGTAAACTGATCCAACGCCATCTACATATAAAATTAATTTCAATGGCTGAGCTCGACTAATAATGTTGTCAATCTAGGCTCGGTGATGCACAACGAGTATGTCCCTGCAATTAAAAATTAAAACAAAAACTGACTGCTGGAGTTGACAGTATTCCGCCGTATATAATTAAGGCGTGTTCAGATTACCTTGAACTCCCACTAATTCATATATCCAATATTTCCCTTAAAACCCATGTGTTTCCCGATTACTGGAAAGAGGTATTGATTACCCCAGTATTTAAAGGACGTGACAAATCCTGCATTGAAAATTATAGACCTACTGCTGTACTATCGGCTGTTGCTAAATTATTTGAACAGATTGTATATAATAAGCTTTGGAATCATATTGAACATTATGTTAGTAGTTCTCAACATGGCCTCGTTCCTAAAATTTCGACAAGTACCAATCTAGCACCATTTGTGCATGATGTAATGGCTTCTTTTGAAAATAAAAAACAGGTGGATGCTGTATATACGGATTTCAAAAAAGCGTTCGACACAGTTGATCACGATATCTAATTACAAAAGTTATATACATATGGGGTGTCATCTAGCAATATGCGGTTTTTCAGTTCGTACCTGCAAAACAGGTATTTTTATGTAAAGCATGACTACAATAATTCAGGTAAATTCACAGCTAATTCTGGAGTACCCCAAGGGTCTAATTTGGGCCCAATACTATTCTTAATCTTCATCAATGACTTGCCTGACGTTTTAATGCACTCAAGTTGCTTACTGTCCTAATGATAACCTTACCCCACATGCTTATATTAAGTGTTTACGAGTGGAGCCTTGAAAACAAGATTGACTTTAACATATCCAAATGCTGTGTAATGTCATTAACTTCGAAAACAAATAAATTAGTATAAAATTATTAAATGAATAATGAAGAGCTTCACAAAACTGCAAATGTTACAGATTTGGAAGTTCACTACGATTTCAAACTTAAGTTTGACCTTCACATTGAAATAATTAAAATTCAAACTTTACGCAACCTAGGATTTTTAATTAGACAGTCTTACCATCTCAAAAATACTCGATCATTAAAAATATTGTACTCGTATAATGGGTTTGTTAAATCAAAGCTTGAATATGCATCTATTGTGTGGTATCCAATTAACGTTGCACCAAAACAAAAATTGGAAAAAGTGCAAAAAAAAATTTTAAGATTTTTATATTTATATTATGAGAAATGCAATGCATATCCAAATTATTAACTGCTAAGTTTCCTTAGTTTAAAAGTCCCTAGTAGACCAACAATGTTCACATCACTATTCTACATTCCTTTTATGTCATTATCTGGAAATTCACCTTTTAATATTTTTATGAAATTGGCAACTGAAGTTTCAGTACTAATAGATTCTATTGATTTTGCGCAAACACACCACCTCTTTAAGAAGCAGCTAAAAAATTACTTGCTCATAACTTCTCCTATATAATCATTAGGGTGGAGCGAAAAGAGAGCTAAAATATTATTTTTCTGATATCGCTTCGCGCTAGTGAGAAATAGTTGCCTTTTATGGTTACTCAAATGTTCCCAAAAGCTGGACTTTGTAGAATCACATCTTGAGGTGCCCCAGGGGGGTTGAAATATATATTTACATTTATTCAAAATATAAGAGCAGCTCTTCGCTTATCCCTATACATTTGTTAAAAAAGGGCTAACCCAGAACTCACCGTGCGGAAGTGGCTGCTTTTAGAAATCCACCCCCCTCCCCTTCCTCGCCCAATACCCTAACCCAACGATAACATCTTTAAAGACTGTTTTACAGAATAATCATGTTTTGTTTCAAAATGTGTCCTTTGCTCTCTTGACTCTATTCTGGATGTTATGAAGCATCCCTGCTATTTTCTCCACACACTGCCGTCGATGCTTCAGTTATCAGTCTGACACCTCTGTACGACTTGTGTGTGACAAGGAAACTATATGACTTCTAAAACAGAAGGATCCTCAATAGCATTTTTTAAACCTTCTTTTGAAAGAATAGCAAGCATCGGTGGTTCTGTTAGTTTGCATGCCTGCCAATCTATACCTCACGTATTCCACCGTCCTTTTTCCCATGTTGGATTATCAGGAGACGACGAAAACCCAATTCTCTAATCGTTGTACTATCGTCTGTTACCATTGAAACTAAAATGTTATTAGGATGTCAGCAAATAGTAGTTTGTATACCAAGGCACTGAAGTATAACTTTTTATCACGAATGTGGATTTAGTTGCCGAGGCCCGTAGGGCCAAGGCAAATAAACCACTATGTTTTATTTGAAATCGAGGAATTGTGAAATTACAACATTTTAACCAACTTTTGTAGGTTATGTTCGGTCGATTGACGTTTATCTGTCGCCTCGCCACCTACAAAAAAGTCGTAAAACAATGGATTACTTCACTGCCGATTTCTCGTATTTTAATGACGATTTCGGCGTACTTCACTGCCGATTTCAAACAAAAGCATTTCTTTGAATCACCGGATCAATTATTTTTTTATCATGTTTAATGATTGACGTTGACCATCTTTGCATGATGGTTTAAGTTTTATTGTAAACCATTTGTGGCATAAACTTTCATTACAAATTCGGTTAGAGTTTGCAGATTCTCGGATACACTTTTTGTTGAAACATAGAGTCTTAAAATCAAGTTTGCTGCTATTAGCCAGCGAGCATGAAGAGTTTGCCAGGGTCTCTTTAAGATAAGCTTACAGAACATATTTCAGATGACACAGCGTGACACATATTCCATAAATACATTTCGTCCGTACTTAAAACTCCATGGTCAGTATTAGGTAAGTGTTCGCTTTCTATTGTAGACAAGTTCTCTAGAAGCAACTGCTCACATTTTTCTAGTGATTTTCCAATAGGTCCTGAAAATCCATAAGGTCCAGTTGTGTGGCCTTCTAAATGCTGCAATAAATGTCTTGGTGGTAGCTCGTTAGCGTGAAACAGGCAGATTACCCTTGGAAGAGGGCGACCAACAAAATTTTCGATCAATTTAATTACCCCATTTTTGGCTCCAGTGTTTACGACCGTACCATCACATCCGACAGAAACTAATTTAGAAAAATCAGTCTTTTCGTTTAAAAATATCACAATCTGTTTTTTAATGTTTAACGCTGATCCCGAAGCTGGTGTAACATGTCCGATATATTTTGAGCCGGGTTCTGCCACTAACACGATATGTTCCTCTCTAACAGTTTTCCTATGATATGTTCCTCCTCTAACTCCCGCATAAAAGTCTTATCTTTCCGCCCATCAAAGTACAAGCCCTTAAAAACTTACTTATGTTTTGCTAATCACTTAGCTTTCGCTTTTTTGCACGTCGCACGTTACTTCGGTCTATGACTTTTGATGTGTCGCTAGAGGTGATAATTTTGAAATCTTCTAGTACAGCAGATGCAATAGCTGCTGCAGATCTGTCTGAAACTCCTGTTCGGTCGCATACTTTTGATAAAATTGGAAGAGAAATTCCCATTTGTTAACCGTTTTCTCCTTGTTTTGATGTTGATGCAAGCGGATTTGCATAATCATCATCATCAGTATCAGAAGACGATTTCGATGTAAACGTCGCAGCTTGAAGCGGTTCTGGTTCATTAGTCAACAATGAGTCATTAAAATTCGATATTTGCTCTAATCAACCGCACATCTTCACTCACAGCTATTTGTAATTCTAATTACAAATCTGAATAAAGATATCCAATTTTAAAGCACCTGGGAGTTCGGGTCTGACCGCGACCGCGTGCGGATGTTAATACGACCGCTGTGATAGCGAAGTTATCTAGTGACCTCCTTATGCTTGAAAACATTTATAAGATATTATTAAAAATAGTTCTACCTTAAAAACATTTAACAAAAGTGTTCATACCCAATTGGGCTACTCGGAGGGCCCAATCAAAATAACATTATGACTAATAAACGCGATAACAGTGAACTTTCACCTCCTATTAATGAACCCAACAGAAAATATCTGTTTAATCCAACCACTCTAATTACGGCTAATAAATATTACATATTATAGAAACCACGAAAGATGAGCCCTGCGTCATCAATGCTATCCGTATGGTGTAAGATTTTACTTGCTAGTCAAATTAGCGTCAGTTGTATTCTGAAGCAATCAGGAGCCAATAGGTGGCGCTTTATCCGGGAAACAAACAGCTGTCAGTGTCATTATTTTCGTTTTGACTAAGAAATGTAAAAATCCATTTTTTATTATACTGTTTTAGTTATTTGCGTTTATTTGCTTTTATGATGACTAAGGTTATATGCAACTTAAATCATTTACCAATACACAATTTTAAATGATATAATAATATAACCAATAAATATACAACTGTATTTCTTCCGCAACGCCATTCCACAAAAATAATTCCATTGAACATAGGAATTTAGATAACGACTAAAATAAAATAATGTAAACATATTAATAATTACAATTCTTAATCACTATCACCATTTAAACTAGAGTCACTTGAGTCGTTGCCAACATGAATGGTTAGTTCATCAACAGTTACATCTAAAATGCTTTCACGCTCATACCAAGTCCTAATTTTTTTTTCAGTGCGACAATTACTCCACATATCTTTGGTACATTGTTCTAATGCTTCCTTCCACATTGCAAGAACTCGATCATCACCATAACCATCCCTGCCGATGTGATTATTGTAATATTGTTTTGCATGTGCCCATATTAATTCAATGGCATTGAATTCACAATGATATAGTGGTAGACGTAAAACATCATGACCATAACTTCTCAGTAATTCATCTACTTCATAGCGCTTTTTTTCTGTGAGGTTTGGCTAGTATGCGTAATTCAGTTTTAAATGAAGTTGGATCGTGATTAATGGAATTTGTATTTAACCATTCTATGATATCGGCTTTCTTCCAGGAAGTTGAGGGATTTCTTTCTATTAAAACAGAATGGTAAGGAGCATTGTCCAATATTATCAATGAAGGCTCATTCAAATTACTAATTAAATGGTTGATGAGCCATTTTTTAAAGGTTTCTGAATTCATCTCCCCATGATAGTCTTCTTTTAAAGATTTTGTTTCAAATAATAGGGATGCTTTTTCGACAAACCCTAATTTAGACCCAGCATTACCCACAATAAAACGTTTTCCTTCATTTCGGGTTTTTTAACACTGCGAATATTTGAATATTGCCAGGACTTTCCAGGATTTCCTTTAGAATAAATCCACGTTTCGTCCATAAAGACTACTTGCAGTGGATGAGGTGAATTTAGATTCTCCATGAAACATTTTAAAAACTGGAGCCGCATAATAGATATATTTTCTTTTTCAGTTAGTGCTCTACGGTTATCATCTTTCTTGAATTTAAAACCGATATCATGTAGAACTGGATTTAAGCTAGTGTTACTGAGTAAAATATGATTTTCTTTCACTTCAGTAGTCAGGGAATTGATGGTAACGTACTTCTTTCCGAATACATCGTGTATATGGTGTCCCTTACCCTTATAACCATTTTTCAGGAATCTGGTAAATCAGTAGATTTTAACTTTTTACGTGGTCTTTTCTTGCCAGGGCTAGATAAAACTGGATTCATACTAGAACAACTCTTAACTTTTTTCACAGTAGAAACACTAATGCCTAGAGCTTCCGCTGCCCTCTACAAATAAACGATGAATGTGAAATATAATTAGGTGAATTATGTTTTATTTACCTCTTGTACACATGACAATGGAATTAGATGACCCCCATTTTACCTATTGATTGTGTTTTTTAAAACACACCCTTATTATTTCTGTGATAATGGCCTACTGTGCTACATTTTAAATGTGGCATACGCCGGGGGCTACAGCTAGGCTATAATCAAGTACTAACAAAATAGAGATGGCACTGCATATCCTCTTGTATACAGGGTTTCCCAGAATAACTGTTCTTAATTTTAAGAGTTGATAAAGGGAGTGTAATTAAACATATCGAGAGATCCAAAAAAAAACTAATCCTCAGCGGGCTGTGGAAATTCAAACGTATGAATAATATGTTGGTAGCACTGTAAGTCTATGTCAAATTCGAGTTTACCAGGTTAGGTTTTGCGGCAGTCTGTGGTGTCAAAACTGACGAAAACCTAACCTGATAACCTCGAATCTGACATAGACTTACAGTGCCACCAACATATTGTTCATACGTTTGAATTTCCACAGCCCGCTGAGAATTAGTTTTTTTTAATCTCTCGATTTTTAAATAATAAAGTAGTGTTCGGAAATACTTCCGTTTCCAGATAATACTTGAAATAATCTCGATGTAGAAAATAACCGGTCTAGGACATTTGGGCGCGGCTGTTTGGGCGCGGCCGTCTGGGCGCGGCTGTCTGGGCGCGGCCGTTTGGGCGCGGGGACACCAGGGCGCGAAACACTTGGGCGCAAGACACTTGGGCGCGAGACACTTGGGCGCGAGAAAGGGTCAACGTTGGGATTTAGGAACACATTAAGTGTGAATAATTTAAATTTGGCATAAATGAACAAACATTTATTACATAATTGTTTATCCTGAGAAGTTAATGTAATTAATCAAACAATATTAAAAGAATAATCCAAGTATTTATTGAAACCGTTATGAGATTAATTTTAAATAAGGTGATAGTACCTATATTAGATAAATCTTGAAATAAATCCGAATAGAAATAAAGAAGGTAGTATAAGATAAGTTTTGAAATAATTCTGAATACATACAAAAGGCAGTATGTTAGATATGAAATAATAATTCTGAATTGAAATAAAGATGGAAATAGATTACAATATATAAGTGTTGAAAATAATTTTAAATAGAAATACATTCATTGTACTGGTAAATGAATAATACTATGCCTCAAATGTTTAATATGTTTCTACTGTGTTCCGTTTAGACCGAAAATAGTCGACTTCGAGTTTTGTTTATAATGATATAAAACTTAACAATAAACTGTTAAACTTTAAAGAAATCAATTATTTTCGTTATGTTATGAACCAACTAACTGAAGATAAGAGCAGAAATAAGAATAATAATAAATAATAATATAAAAAGATTAATTTTAATAATCAAAATTTATTCTTGCCATTTTCACCATTATAATACATATTATTCTTAAAGTAAAATATATAATTTTTTTTAAATATAAACAAGAAGCATCTACGCATTCATTTCATAATTGTACGATATGCCTCCTAAAAATTCTACGATGTTCCTATTCAGAGCCGGAGTAAGGATATGTGAGGCCCAGGGCTAAATTTTTTTAGAGGCCCTATTCCCATTTATGCAACGGGTACAAAGGGATCTAAATTATTAGAAACCGCAGTAGATTATAACCTTCGAATCTATTCGAGGCCCCCGAAATTCGGTGGCCCGGGGCTGCAGCCCCCTTAGCCCCCCCTTTAATCCGGCTCTGTTCCTATTGTTTGCGCCGCGCCGTCTACATGATTATATTGATTTTTATAATCTTCAACCAAATTTTTTATTCTTCTATCAGCCTGGATAAAGTTTTTTTTTGAGTGGGCTCATTTCCCGGAAATAACTGTTCATAAGCAACATCTCCCCTCGTTGAACGGTTTTCAGGCTGTCGATGAATCTCCAAATGGTTGGATAGTTTATCGATAGCTCTGTTTGTACCCACTCTCTATTCATTTATTCTTTGTTACTTATTATTTTAATGTAATAAATCTCCGCAAAAGATTTGTTATTATTTACCGGAAAGTTAAAATGTGTAACTTTTTTTCGTATAACCTACTTGTATTAATAAAATTCAAATTTTTGACAATTAATATTTCTATACTAAATTTTTGCCGCCCGCTACCTCCTTGGATGTGCTTTAGGTAATTTCCGTTATTTAAAATAAATTTTCAGACATTAATAGTAAAGCTAGCTAATACTAATATACTTGAATTAATTTCCTCGCGCCCAAGTGTCTCGCGCCCAAGTGGCCCTGCGCCCAAGTGTCTTCGTGCCCAAACAGCCGCGCCCGGACGGCCGCGCCCAAACGGCTGCGCCCAAATGTCCGGCTTCGGAAAATAACGCATGCAAGCAAAATAGCTGCAGATATATAGATACGACTCCAATTGATTTTTGGATTTCGGGTCATATTAAATCACTCGTCGATGCGGCACCTGTGGACACAGCAGAGGAGTTAGTGGCTCGAATTATTCTTGCTTTTGTTGATATTCGTGATCGTCCGCAGATATTTCGAAGAATTCATCAGTCAATCACACGTCGTTATACCTTGTGTGTCGACAATGGCGGCCATAATTTTGAACAATTTTTATAATTTTTGTGTAATACCATTTTCCTAATACTAATAATAATTGCAACCGCTGGAAATCAATAAAATCGTTACTTTTCACATTGAGATTATTTCAAGTACTCAATTCCTTAATGTCGTATTATCTCGAAACGGAAGTATTTCCGAACACTAGTTTATCATTTAATAGTTATTCACTATACAAGTGGGATAACAGCATCATTAATATACGTGTGTGTAAGTTACAAAGGAGTGCGTAGCACGAGTTATATAAGCTATAAGCTATAACTTTTAAACATTTGGTGTATAGGGTAATAATGTTTGCTATTAAATTTTGCATCATGTTACGATTATTTATTTCTTAAACTGCATTATGTATACAGTCAATAAGATGTTCTTGAGTTAGAATTTCTGTTGCATACACAAGAGCTTTTAAAATGAAAAAAGAAAAAATGTAGCACATTTAAGCCTGGACTTCTTGCGGGCCATGATATTGGACCACCACGCTCAGCCACCTATCAGGAAAGTTTTGGGTTAACCATGCTGTTATTGAAGAGTGGGCTGGAGCTCCATCCAACTGAAGCCACATGTCTCTCCTGACAACTAACTGTACTTTCCCAAAAATCTCGATATGGTGTTGTTTAAGATATAGACATAATTTTCGACATTTAATCGAAGAGGCAAAATGGACAATCTATTTCCGATCATTCCAGCCCATACACTGACACTAAATGTAAACTGGTGATTAGTTTGGTGGATGACATGAGGGGTTTTTTCTGCTCAGTAGTGCATATTGTGCATATTGGACATTCCGTTAGGGGTACATGTTGTGTCAGTCGCCTATAAAATGTTTGCAGTGATAGCTCGATTGACTACTTGTTACCGCATTAATCATCTGCAAAACTCTATCAGTAGCGGATAATCTTCCGAAAGTAACCCATGTACTCGCCGAAAGTGGAAAGGATGTAAAAGATTTTCTCTTAACAGTCGACGTATAGAAGTATGGCTAATATCAAGTCTTCGAGTTACAGAGCGGGCACTTTGGCGACGTTCGTCTTCAAATACATTTAAGATAGTCTCTTCCCTTTCAGGTACTAATATACGCCTCCACCTACTAACTGCAAAGGTTCAAATCCTCATGTTGCTTTTAGGCGCTGATTTAATCTTTGAATGACGTTAGCATTGGGATACTGCTGTTTGGATAACTTTCAGTATATAAATTTGCTGCTTGAGGAAATTTACCGCCACATTCGCCTGTAATAGTATCGGATACGTATCTGCGTACTCTGGAAAACTGTATGCCATGACTTTTATCCAAAACCAAAAACTCAAATTGCAGAAATGAGCAATACGAAACGACTAAGGAGAAGTTTTCCGAACATATTACAAAATGATATTGATTATATTCAGTCTTACACAGCTTTCTAATTATTTTATTACAATATAAAAATAACTCAATTCTGTCCACTGTTGCAATATCTGGAAAACTGTTAAGCAGCAAATAATTTATGATATTAAAATCAAAATTATAGGTAAACTAAATACGAAAAAAGAGAAAGTTATACCTGAATATTTATTTTATTTATTGAACTGTAAGTTACTGATACTATTTAATTGTAATTCTCAACCGTAAGCATTTGGGAACTGAAACTAAGACCATTAATAACTCAATAACCAACGGGATAACAACAAACTGGTACTAGAGTTTTTCCTTGGTCTTTGACATAGAAGTGCGTGATGTAAATATTCTCCGCACGTTTTAATTCACCCTGTATACACCAACGGATTTACTTTCGTTCCAGGAATCCACAAGTTCTTTACTGGATCTTGTATTCTGTCATGAATTAAATATGCGGTCACAGTCTAATATAAAGACAAAATGCGGGCATAGCAAAGCTTACGTGTGGTCATAATTAACCGTTTCAGCCCCTCGTTAACGACAGCCCTAGGCGTGAACCACCCTCGCCGTTCTATCACCTCTCATTAAAATCTCCAGGACTACAGAGATATACTGCCTGTTTTGCATTCCGCCGACGCACACCCACGCTTCACCACAATTTCGTCTGACCTATTTTTTTGATATATGGGATCAGCCCGTTTTAATTAATGGCGTGGTTGCGTAATGCAAGATGAAATTGTTTAAAACCATATAACACTGAGAAATACAATTATTGCCTTCTATAAATTTACATGAATCTGCAGGCTGAAAGTCGATGGCAGTTTTTACAGATGACGATTGCTTAAACTGGCCAATATCGAAATGCGTTTTCTTACCATTGATTGTCGGGTTTCTTCCTTAACAGTGTCGAAAATATCCTTTCAATTTTCATTTAGTCCAGCTAAATGATTCGTTTGACTGATTTTTTTAATAAATTCTCTTTATAATCAAACTAAAGGTACCGGCTGAAATATTGAATATGTAATTAAAAATAGTTAGCTACTCTACTACTTTATATATTGTTCGCGGCTTACAAGGTTACTCGAATTGTCAATATTAATACTAAATTTCTGTTTAGACCGCGTCGTTTTTGTAGATAAACACCCAGAATTTTTTGTCTTTATGTGCCCCACACCTTGTGAACCCAAACAAGGATTTGTGCGATGGTTATATTCTTTGGTAGCTCGTGAACTCTTACAAGCTACCCATGGCTTGTTCCGTGTTTTTAGAGTATGATACTTAGGCGAACTTACAAAATTCTGACCAATTGCTTAATCACTGGGTGGAACGTATTGTATATGTAGGTGACTACCAGTGAGGCTTTAAGCTAAATA
This sequence comes from Agriotes lineatus, assembly GCA_940337035.1. NCBI lineage: Eukaryota > Metazoa > Arthropoda > Insecta > Coleoptera > Elateridae > Agriotes > Agriotes lineatus. Next base: position 100,996 of record CALNHX010003582.1, on the reverse strand, counting down.
AATCTGTACACGATAAATATTTACAATATAGCAGATCGTACCAAAATCTTGAAAACGCGACCTTGCACTTCATAACTATGTAAACCAACCATTGAGAAAAATTACAGTTTAAAGATATTTCCTAAACCTAGATGAGACAGTGCACGCCCCATATCGATACTTCGCCACACTACGACATCCGCTTCTTTGAAGAAATAGTGCTTTCAATGTGGCATAGTCCTTATGATATTGTGTTAGATAATTCACAATGAAGGCGGGAACTAACTAACTAAATCGTTTTAAAGTCAAATGGCGATCTGTTAATTCCGTTACCAAAAGGTGCCCCTGCATGGAAAGCTTGTGGACGATAGGGCTGAAGACTTAAATATTGTTTAAGAATACGTTGACAAGTACTGTAGGAAATAATGAGCTGCTGCTGCAAATTTCGAATTGAATTGCTTCCCGATCACTGCTCTTATAGCTTCAACATTTTCTTCATTTCGTACCTATCATCTGCCACCACCTGCTTAACGAGCTACGCTTCCTATTTCCCTATATGTGCAAGTCCAGAATATGATAAAGCGCTCTACTAAACGTGTCATAGTAAACCCCCACATCAGTAAATCTTTTCAGAAAATCTTCAAACGCGTCTCGAGTGGAGTAAACGCAGTCACAATTGAATTTTTGACCGCTTTGAAGGCACAATTCTAGCATGTAGCGTGTTTGATGGTTAATCAAAATAATGACTAAAATAATATCAATAATAATAGCGCTTCGCTGACAAGTAGCATGGTACTTGTAGAATAAAACTTATATAGTATGCCAGTTATATTAATTATAATGTCCTACTCTCGCAATCAATACTACGTACACAGTTTATGTCCATCTTTCAATAATTTCAAAAAAAAAACTTTCCGCGACTGAGATTCGAACTCGTTAACTAAGGTTCGAAACACTAGTGATGTAGGACATACCATTACGCCACGCTGGCAGCACACAACCACTTATCGTAGATTACAGGTAACCCGAATACAAATCAATGTTGTTGATGAGAAGAGGAATGGTGGGTAGAAATATTCAACGTAATATTACATGACAGAATCTAGTGAAAACAAAATAAAGGTGAATAAAGGGCTCGTTTTTCTAATGATCTTACTCTGAACATTTGTAAATTGAAAAATGTATAAGCCATAGTGAAAATAATCTGTTTGTATTTTCAGTTGTGCCCAGTATTACTTTACCATTAATGGAAAAACAAAATAAGATAGACTGCATTATAAATGCAGTGCATCTTAAACAAATTACTTATTTCTTGTTTATTTAAAAAAAAGAAGAATCTCGTGAATCTGCTGGTGAATAAAAGATATTTCTATATATCATTTATGATTGCTAGCTTGGCAAGTAAATTGTTCTTGCAATCAAAACTGAAAGTTGTCAATTACGTTATTCCACACAAAATTAAACGTAGAAGTGTTTTTGTTTTGTAAACTAGCGTGACATTACCAGCCAGGTAACTTTAGTGTGCGTAAGTACATCTGCACTGCCTTTGTTGCAAACACTATTCTAACCGGATGCACGGCTTAACATCGCGCTGCTTAAAATAAATAATAGATAATTAATAGATAGCTTCAATTGTTCTTAAAATATGACATTTACTGTGTGTAAAGTTTTTACAGGAAAAGCATTAAGAATTTTGAGGAATTAAGGTTCCTACTCAAACCAGTTTTGCAGAAGTCAGGAAAAGCTTCCCACTATAGGCTTTAAAAGAATACGTGGCGCTTAACAATTTTCAAGATTGTCTTGTACCTCTCTGGTATTGTATTGTATATGTATTGGCAATCGCCGATCAAACAAAAATATACATTCGTGCATCTCTCCACCACTGACTTATTAGACTAACTTTTCTCTGGTTTCGGTATCTTAAATCTTAAAACAGATGCAACATCTTTTTATTTGTGAGTCTACAGCGTGTTTGGTGAAGTGGCGATAATATCAGGAATTTTGCATGGTTATAAAATTAAATCTTCATTTTTCCTGGTGTCCATTTGAAAATCAGCATTTATTTTCGCTGGAGGATTTTTCACGACCACCAGTAAATTGAACGATTCAATATAAAGTAAGTTATATTGACACATGTCGCATTTAGTGCGAGTGTTTGACAATTACAAATTAGTGTGAAGTTTGGATGCAACTTAAATAAGATTTCCAACATTACTGCATTCACTACTTTTTGAGACAACAGTTTTGTCAATGTGTCAAATTTGAATTTTGAACTTGCTCGTTCCCGTTACGCAAACAATTCGCACACACTTAACAAGGCAAGCTGGAAAACTCAAAGTCAGAGCATATACTGCCTTTATTGTCTCACCTTTTTACGTTAATGATATTGTTTTATAATGTGTATATTACATTTACTTATTTGACTTTAAATGAACCAACTTATATCAGGCGATTTTATTAACCTCCCTATTATTTGATGTCTTGCTTTTTCCAACTGTAACTTCTCTTAACAAGAACCAGGTTTCTTAGGGTTCCATGTTACTACCATACAAACGTTCCATGTAACATGAATGAATTGCAACTATTTTTTACTTAACAAAATATATTCTTACTTACTTAATGCTGAGCCTTTTTACCGTTATTCTGTATTATTTATGAAATGTAGAAACATCAAGATTTCAACGTAATTTCAAACTGTACACGCTATCACTAATAAAGAGTTGAAAATACGAATAGTAATTACGCTGATATGATGTGTAATGTTTTTTGTGGAAACCGTTCACTGAAACATACAGTGATTATACTGCTTTGTAAATTTTTTTGCAAAGTTTCTAATTTTAAACATTTTTTTAGAATACTGCCCTACGTCCCTATTATTTACTTAATGTTCTAAACAATTTTTTTATCGAACGTATTTATTATACGACAAATATTTTAAAGTAGGGACAAGAAATCAGACGACGTGCGCCACCAAACAAATTTTAGTGATGTCATAAATACCAGCATTAGATTTACATAACCGATATTTATTTTCTTCTTTACAGCTCATTTGAAATCATGCGTTTGGTTTAAGCTTAATCAATTATCAATGGAAAATTATCAATTTAAGCTAAACTAAAATTTGCTCGGTGGCACACGTCGTCTGATTTCTTGTCCCTACTTTACCTATATCCTGACTGAATTAGCATCACCTTAATAGAATTGTTTTAAATTATTCCTTACGGTCATTCTTATATTATTAGACCAATTAAAAGAAATAGCCGCAAACATTTTAAACATTTTTATAGAAGCTTCTATTGGGGAAGAAACCACCCCATTAATGTTAATGCAAAACAGTCACTTACCACACCCTCCGACTAACACGAACAATAAATTTTTTTTTTGAAGAGGATTCCAGTGTTTTGTGACACTGAAGGAGTGAGCACTACGATTGCCAGCAAAGTAACTTTCACTGTTTGCAGATGATCGCCTTATCACGTGTTGAAATGACACCAGCCACACCTACAACTTCCTCAGATTTAAGCAAACTTTTTGCTAATTTAGGTTATGTTCACCCGATAAGGGTAAGATTAAAAGAAACACTTTAAGGGTGAGGATGTTTAAAAACTGGGGGTTTGCAGTTTGGTAAAATGTAAATGAAGACGCGTATGGAAATCAATACCATGATCACGTTTCAAATGAATAATTTATGGCAGCCAACGGTGTAAAACGTCGAATATATTTTGGGAGTCATCTGTATATCTTGGTGTTTTTAAACTAGCATCAAAAAATTTAATAGGGATGTAATCGAATGTCTGATTTTGTATCAATATCATGTTTCTCAAATCATCTACAACTACAATGTTTTGATAGATTTTTGTTTGTTAAATTATAGCTACGCCGCGCCGCCGCCGTTCTAAAACATATTATACGTGCTATCAAAACTTTTTTCCACTTTAATTGTTTAATTAACTAGGAAAAGAATAGTTTGACATTTCTTGATACATCTTCGTGGAAGTAGAATTGAATACAGTTATGGAGACTCATTAACAGTCAAAAATAACTTTCCCATAATTCTTAAGCGTCTGCAAAATTCTTATTTTGGAGTACTTGAACGATAACGTAACGATTTCTTTCAAACCTGATTTAACATTCACAAACCTACGAGTATTATACTTTGACATTTGCTTACGATGCTCTACATAAATTTCTAGAACTTTGAACGTTCATAATTTATCAATAAAGTTAGCACACATAAAATAGAAATTCATTATATATCTAAGACACTTCATTTAATTACAGTGGTGGCATTAAAATAAACGGCATATCAATGTGCAATGCTTACAAACTGTAATGCGCACTCTAGACTGGATAATTTTTTCACAGTTACTTTTGCTCAATTATTTAATTTAGCCGTATTGGTGGTCAGAATTCAAAGGTACGATATAGACGATTTGCACATTAAATAATAGTATATTATACATCAAGGTAGCGAAGCGCATATTAGATACTGAGCGCGCAGCGCGAAGTATCTAAAGCGCGAAGGTTATAAGACGATTCGCTACCGTGGTGTATATACTATTTTTTGCACTACCAAGCGGCTTAATACCTAAATTCCCAACAAATTTCGAAAATATTTTAACTGTCAACCTGACAATACAGCTCTTTAAAACGTCAAAATTAAAATAGTCATATTTGGTAACTTAGCAATTTATTAGTTACCACGGTGAAAATTGTTTATTTTACTTTCTCTCCCTTGGTGGAGAAAATCAACTTCACAACCTCAAAATAGGCCAATAACGGTGCGTTCTGAGACTAGTAGTGCAAAAAATGTATTTATTGCTCTGTAAATTAAAAGTCAAGTTCTCTTAAAATAGAATTACTTACATCATGTGTGTACAATATTGAAGGATCTCGGTGAGATATTTAAAAATTTAAAAATGCGGATGAAAACCTCTACAGAATGCCGTAATTCGAAAGTGATGTAAAGCCGTGGGTCCCATGTTACTACGATGTGCAGCATGTAAAAGATCCCTTGCTAGGGTTGGAACTCCTTATAGTCCGGTCAATATAGACATTTAAAATAACAAAAATTCCCGGAGAGCCAAATATTGGTGGAGAGCTGGGGTTTACCATTACAAATAAAGTTTTAAAAATCTCCATCGATCCTATGTGTGCTACAAAAGTTATTCGGGGTCAAAGGTCAAAATTTTAGGTTTTTTGGATTTTTCTCGAAAACTGTAAGTTTTATCAAAAAACAACTCAAACCAAAGCTGTAGATCTTAAAATTATCTACAAAAATGGTCTTCATGATTTTTTTCCTAAGAGTTACCATTCCTGAGATATCGCGATTCTAAGAGTCACATTATACATGATATACACACATTTCCACGCCACCTGTGAGGTAGTGTACTCGGCGCCTTTTTTTACCTTGGTTTCCCCTGTAGGCCTACTCCACTAACTGTCATGATAATTTTAGGATAATTTAAGGGAACAATACCCGTCAAGTTCTAGATATTACCTTATTATTGATATTGATTATTGATATTGCTATTGATTATTGGGTTAACTATTGTTTTGATTTCTTTAGATATTTTAATCAGATTCATACTCTTGAAAGTCTACTTCAAGAGTCATGTATTCTTCGATTTCTTCTTCTTCCTCTTCCTCTTGCTGGTTGTTCATAAATTGTTCAAATGTGGCTGAGTCATTGGTCTCTTCATTAAAATCACAGGAATCTTCCTCTATTGTACTCAACTGGACATTTGAGCAAGACTGACCTTGGCAATTGGTACACGCTGGAGAACACAGCAACCCGACTTTTTTACAGCCACATTTGGCACTACAACCTTTTTTGCAATTGCAAAAAATGGTGTTGAGCTCCATCTTGGCAAACATTCATCAATTCATCCAACGAAAACTGGCAATCATCACTCGTTTCTATGAATTGAAAAATTTTCTCCATCGCAGAGTTTACAGTTTCATCTTGTGGACGGCCAATTTTACCACCAATATTAGGTTTTAAGGAAGATTTGTAACAACTGTCATGGTATTTTGCATCAGCAGCGACTAAATCATACTAAAAATTAATACGTTCAAGAACAGCCTTTGAAACATCATCAGAACGATCTTTAGCTAATTTCAACAGGGATCCTTTGAATTTTAGTGGAGTCACGTTATAAATTTTTTTTCGAAGATGCTGTGCTTTCTTTTTCTCAGTTTCTTCATTGGCTTCATTGCCACAAAATAAACAGTATTTTTTAAAACAAAAATTTGTACTCGCGCTCTAGTACGAGGTGGACTTATTTTTGAAGTACTAGCCTGTTCCTCCTCACGTTGTCTTTTTACTGCAGCGATTGAAGTTTTCCGGGTGTATGATTTTCTGCAATCCACGTGTATTGTAACGGATTTTTGAGTTCTTAAATACTCAGTAAACTCATCACCTCTCGCGACACTAGCCTCGATTAAAGTTGGCATTCCACGATTAACCACAACTGTTTCATCTTCAGTTAAAAGTTTATTGCAAATAAAGCAAAACTGAAACATTTTTTCGAGCTAAAAGTAGCACAAATAACCTTATAATAGAATGGTAGACGCTTGTAATAAGTACGTATATTCAGTTGAACTGAACCTTTAGCACTAAAAGAAACAGGTATATGAACGAGACCTATGGACAATAGAATGGCTATTCTATTGTCCGTAGGTCTCGATGTTTTTCAAGGCCACGTGGGTAGAGGGGATTCAGTTAGGGACTGACTATCTTTTGAGTAAATGTTTTCAGAATAGTATAATATATATAAAAGAGACACAAATAGGTATTTATACTTGTCTTAAGTGTCTGATTATGTATATACGTGGCTTATATGTGCATATCATGTATAATGTGACTCCTAAAATCGCGATATCTCAGAAATGGTAACTCTTAGGAAAAAAATCATGAAGACCATTTTTGTAGATAATTTTAAGATCTACAACTTTGGTTTGAGGTTTTTTTTTGATAAAACTTACGGTTTTCCAGAAAAATCCAAAAAACCTCAAATTTTGACCTTTGACCCCGAATAACTTTTGTAGCACACATAGGATCGATGGGGATTTTTAAAACTTTAGTTGTAATGGTAAACCCCAGCTCTCCACCAATATTTGGCTCTCCAGAAATTTTTGTTATTTGACCACTATTTTTATGTCTAAATTGACCGGACTATTAGGTAAAATTGCAAGTAGGACTTTGACCATATGACCAAAGCAGTCGGTCGAATGCCTAGACCTTGTCCATTACAAACAAACATACAAGAAAATAAAACACATTGGGGGGGGGGGGGGGTATTCTGGAGATGTGAAGTTTGCCGGGAAAATAAGATAGGTAGGTACCTGGGGAGGACCAAATGTGGCTGCAACATCTGACCAGAGTAAGTAGCTGCAAACAACATCTGTACCCACACTGGGCGACTGAAAAGTAAACTAGCCAAAATGCCCAGCAAGGGTGCGTTTAATCGCTAAAATTCCCTGACTCTTAATGTCAATTGTAAAAAGAAAATTACCCCAGGCGGGAGGGTCGTCAATCTACAATTCTGCACTGATTCGTCGGTTATCTGCTTCGCAGATTCCGGGGGAAGGAAGAAAGCTGGCACGACAGAAAGTGAATAATAAAATCAAAGTAAATGTATATAGTAACCTAAAATATTAATTATGCATTTGCAAGATTATGTTTACCTTGAAGGGTTTACATATTCACCAGAAAAGCCTCTTCCACCTTAAAAACATAGAGATGATATCAGCTAGGTTAATATGTTTAACTATGTGAAACCAAATACATTTTTGTCAAGACACATTACAATTTTATTATTAAAAAATTGGTAAAAAAATGTAACGTTTCGCTAAATCGTTATGTCCATATAACATGATCAACATTCTGAGAAAAGAAAGGAAAAAAAAATAATTACAAGTTAGTTTTAGATAAGTGAAAAGATACATTTCCTCAGATATTTTGATTTACCTGTTATTAACATCTTCTTAAAATTTATTAGGTAGTTTTTAAAAAGTTTTGTAGTAACGTCGAGATAAGCTTCTCTTGTAAAAACAGTTATAAACTTTTTCTGGAAAACAGTACGTTTATTTTCTTTAAACCTTAGTAAAATTTTAGCATTCTTACTTACATAATATGTAGTTTTCTTAGGTTTTGGGTTATGTTTGTTTGAAAACCTTGTTGCTTAGATACTTGTTATGAAACAATCGTTTTGGTTTGAGTTGGTATTAAATTAATAAATATTTGCTCTTCTTTGACCTTTTTTATTATTTTTGTCGGCAAGATACTTGTGGTATTATGTATTTATTTATTTTTTTTGTAATAAACCCTACAGACTAATTATAGATGGAGATATTTTATTTTTTGTTATTATACCTTTAATTGCGTAGTGTTGTTACATACTAATCGTGTTCAGGATTCTTATTTTTGTTTAAACGTAAATTGAAATGTTTAAGTATCACGTCCTTATGTATTGACGATTATGATATGTAATGGTAAGTAGAAATTCAAAATCTATTATTAAAAACTACCATAATGTACCCATCATTTCGAGACTCGAGGAACGCCTGTGTTCGTCCAAAAACTTTTTTAACTATTTGTCTTGCTTTACTGAAATGATAAGGTGAAACTTTTAAGCAAGTGTTAGTTGTTTTAATCCAAAACAAACAATTTATCTCCAAACGATAGGTATCAAAGTATCAGTCAATAGTTGTTCTCTGATCCCAAATAAATAGCGACAGGTTTCTTAATCAACTTGGATTTCAGAAAATCTGGAAAAATTACGTATTGAAGGGAACGAAATTTGGTTTTGTGTTATACTGTACCAATGGCTGAAACGTTTGGTTTTGGTATTGAAATGTATTCGGATTCAAATCATGTTGCGTGTAGTCCAATGACCTCGATAGAACGTTTATTGGTTATTTTTCATTTAATTGGAGTGAAATACAAAGTACAAGTTGATTTGTGCTTTATTTAGGTTATTAATTTTATTTTCTCTTTCATCTAAGTTTATTGTGCTTGTATTATCAAGTTGTTAGGTTTTCCCACTTAAAAATTTCAATTAAAGTGAGGTTATGGTTTCTAGTTGGTTTTGGAAAAAGTAGTGTTATTGATTAATGGTCTTTAATATGTAAAACAAATTTATTAGCTTCTGTTGTATCATTAATTACTTATTTGTTACTTACGGGTATTAAACTGTTTTTATTAATTTTTATGTGGGAGCACATTTTAATTTTCGTTTGACATATGACCTTGATACTACAAATGCCACCGTGTGGTTAAAGATGGAGGTTTTTACTTGTTATTCGTAACGACTAATGTTTTTCATACTAACTACTTATCAACCTTGCAAATATATAATTTGCACTAACAGCTGTAAGACAAAATATTAACTCCATCTTGTCAAAAGGAAGATTACAGGAACTCGAAAATAAACGGTACATAAAACACAACACGTTCTTGTAGTGAAAGACTTCAACTAGAATTCTGAAAAACAAACAGACGTCTACGAAAAATTCGAAAATATGGATTGGGCAACAGGTATTAAAGAGAGACAATGCAAATGCCTTCTTTAAAAAGAGGAAAAAAAGGAAGGTACACATAGGTTAGTCCAGATCGACAAACTGAAAGTAAAATTTATCGTATACTACCTAGAAGAATGTATATAACGCAGGACGTTAAGGTTCTCAATAGGTGTAATACATCGGCTAGAAAGAGATTCACTAAATTTAAACCGTAAACAAGAAAGATATAAAAAAAATACAAAAGCAGAGCACATAGATCGTGAAAATATAAACAAGACGTCTAACAATATCAAGTAAAAATAGAAAAAAATCTTTAAAAATATCAAGGAGATAACTCTGGATATAAATTGCTTAAAATAGTAAATATAAATAAAGTAAACAATGTGAGAAACTGACGTAACGTAAATAATAGGTTCAGTAAAAACAATTAAAAAAAAAGATGAATTCTAATCGTTGAAGGGAATACAATAGAGCACGTAGAAGTAAACGACACAGCCAGAAAAACGGCAAAGGAGAATATAAGAAAGCATAAAGTTAAGCTACCACAAAGAATACTACAAGAAACCAAAGGTATGGAGATATTTTGAAGACAGACTGGTCACAAAAAAGAAGTAACTAATAGAACTAATAAATAAAGAAGGTGACTTGCCTACGGATAGAAATGAATATTAACAACAATAAAACAATTCTCTGAAGATCTGTACAAATATATACAAAAAGAGCAAGTAATGTTGAACAAAGAGAAAGACAAAAGGAGAAAACGTATCTACAGCCTGGATCAACTCTCCAGTCAAAAAAAGGCAAAAGGGAAAATATCAAACACTATAGGCATATAAGTCTATTATATCAAGATCAAGTATATTCTCAAGAACCATTACAAATTGACTCACAAACAAGCTTGATTTTTGCAAGTCTAAAGAGCAAGCAGATTTCATTAAAACCTGTAATACAATCGAACACTAACAAACGCCGTAATTGAAAAGGTAACTGAATGCTATACCGGGTGACAATGCGACCAGGGCCATGCCTCTATCTCCGTTACTTACGAATGAATTTGATACCAGGATGCTAACCACAATTTCGTATTGACATACAAGTATAATCAAACTGACCGGAAATAACACTAACTTTGATTTTTTAAATGGATCACTATATATGTTTTATGTTTTTTCCAATCTACGACTCAAATTACATATAACAGTGTTGCCGAATTTGCTTAGGAATTACACAGAAATATTAACAAAATTAATTAATTAATTAGTCTTCAATTTTAGATAAAGATGAAGTAGTGCATGATGCATATCGTTAGATTGGTAATTAAATTTTCTGTTTAATGTCAAGATGGCCCTTAGTAGGTAACATTTAAAGAAACTGACTTTTTCTTAAAAATCGTGTTTAGTAAATTTTGTTCTTTTATTAAGGGTTTGTTATTGACTTTATTGATAAAATAGCTATTATTATTGGTTGCTAGAGTCAATTAGAACATATTTTTTCAAGTCACAGCCTTCTATCGTAAGAAATAAAAATTGAAAAAATATTTTTGTTTGAAAAAATGAAAATTTCGCGAGGCTAGTATATGTAATTTGACTTGTAGATTCCGAAAAACATAAAATATACAGAGTGATCCATTTAAAAAATCAAAATTGGTATCATTTTCGGTGAAACCGGAAGTCGACCATTTTGAATATATCCATTGGTTAATCAGAAATTATCTCTAGTATCTTTATATAAACTTTTATCCAAATCGATTCATAAATAAAGAAGATATAAGCATGGCCCTAGTCTCATTGTCACCCCGTATACCAATATGGGTGTCATTCCTAGGCTATGAAAAAGCGTTCGACACAATGCGGGCAGTAATTTAGACCCTTCGAGGCGCAAGAATCGACTATAGATACTCAAATCTAGTTTCTAATATATACAATGAAGAAACACTACAGGTACAACTTCATAAGTTTACAGGATAAATAAAAGTAGAACGAAGGGTAAGAAAAATGAGATAATATGTCACCCAAATTATTCATATTAATCCTAGAATACGTAATTAATCACATAGACTGGGATGATCGAGGATTAAACATTAAAGAAGACAGACTACATTACTTGAGATTTGTACATGATGTAGTAATCAGCAAAGACAAAAGCAGAACTAGTTAGTATGCTAAAGGATATTCACTCTGAATCTGCAAAAGTGGAACTTGAATTGCACTTCAACAAAACAAAGTACATGACTAATTAAAAAGAGAGAGGGAAAATAGGAAGAAATCAAAATAAAGAACAACAAAAGAAAAAGTCTTCAATTATACCCACCTTGGACAAACATTAATAATTAGAAAAATAAATCAGACGTTTAAATTGGAAAGAAAAATAAGACAGGGCTGGGCAACATACGGAAAACTAAAAGACACCATGCCCATGCAATACCAATAGCATTGAAGTCACAACTATACAAGGTGCCCCGCGACATGACTGCCATAGCCTATGCTCCAACTTCAAGATAATGGAGCTACAGCAATTTTAAGTTAAAAAAGCAGGTAAAGAACCAACAGTTAATTTTTTATTTAATTGAATTTTATGATTACCAGACCGTATTACTGCAGAATTTTCACCTAATTCTTGTGAACACAGTTGATTTCTTACAACTGGAGAAGTCTCTTCGAAGAGACTGTCAGCAGGGATAGTTGCTGCAGCTTCCATAATCTTAGCAATAAAATCTTCTTTTCAGAACTGAGCTGGTTTTGACATGCACAGTACAAAACTTGTAACAAATGTTAAAACAGGATACAGAAAAAAGCAACTATTCGTAATCATGATTTTATTTTCGTGGTATTAACAATCAGTACCTACAAATTCTTAAAATTTAAAATGCTTGTATTTTCGTTACGAATGAGTTTTGTACGTTTATCAGACATGTTTGATTTAAAATGACCTCAACTACGCATCCGTAAGCTGTGGCTGTCGTGTTATGTAGCGGGGCACCCTGTATAATCAATGGGCCGAAACGTGGGGGTTTATATAAGAAATACTTAATAAGCTAAGAATAAACCACAGAGTCATGGAAATAAAACGTATTAAAAGACCATAAAACAATCGTAGGGATAATACAAAAGCCAAAGTAGAAGATGCCATTAAAAGGTATTGCAACAATGAAATGGGAATTGGCAGACATGTGGATCGGAAAGAGAAGAAATGGAGTAGGAAGGATATTAGATGAAGACCATGAACATAAAAGGAAAAGTAGGAAGATCTTTGTTAGATGGATCGTGTAAAGAGAATTAGAATCGATTTTAGCAGTATTCAACTCATGGCAGAGCGAGAATTAATTCAGCGGCATCATTAACATTATCCTTGTTCATTTCTCGAATTGAACTTATTTTGGTAACTTACAACTTTCAATTATATTACATTAAATTTACAGCGGAACCCTTTGAAATTGCTATGAGGGTTCCAATAACGAGTGGTTCCGCAGCCGCACGGTAGATTGCAAATTTGCTGCGGCTCGGCAAATCATTTTTCATTTTAATGCGCATTCGAGATACGGAAGGGAAAGTTCTAGTTCGGTGGCCTTGGGCTGCACCTGTTGCCTCGTCGAGTACACCTGTAAAGGAGTCTCGCCGCCCCAAGACACCCCTTGACCACCATTCATTAGAGGCGCGTGGATGGAAGAGCGGTTTTTTACCTATTTTTTTTCGGGCAATATTAATGTCAGAAAAATATACAAGCGACAACGGGAGATCGTTTTTCATATGCGTTTGAGTGGCTGAGCTCCGAGGACATAAAATGTAACTTGTAAATCTTAATTTATTTGTTAGGTTGCGCTCCTTTTGTGCAGATTATTTGGAATTTGGAATTGATGTGAATGCTACATAATATTCTTTTCTGGTGGACTGTCACAATAATTTCAGTCGGTGGCGTAAGCAAAGAATGTTGTGATGGCTCAATCTTGAGCGGGTTTGTTCATACAATAATCTTTCAAAACCTCAAGAAGCTTAGCACTATAAAAAGTTTAGTAGCCATTGCATAAGAATATAATTTGAATTATTCATTTTTTGTGTACAAGAGCTGTAAGTTAGTAGGACTGGTCAGCAGGATATGTATTATGGATCCTGCTTTAGGATTTAGACTTCATTCACGCGAAAAAAATATTATAAAATCATAGAAAAGACTAATCAAGTATCCAATTTCTGTCCCAACTTACTATATATACCTGACTATTCAACTCACTTGTCATCTATCAAAAACTGTCCAATAAAAATACAAGATTTGACGTCTTTGAGCCAATAAAAATGAACTATATTGACAATTTTCACTAGTGGTATAGTGAATATTTTAAACAAATGTAATTTATAGAAATTGTGTAGTTTGTTGCTAGATTTACTGAAAACTACTTTGAAAAAGTAGTTTGGTTCATTGAATAGTCCCTCGAATGCCATTCTTAGTCAAAGTTAAGTAAAATATTTTTGCGGTGGTATCACTCATGTCCATTGCGCTTGGGATTAGGATTCGTGCTAGCGCACTCGTCCTAATCGAACCTAAGCGCAATGGACATTTGTGATACCACAGCAAAAATATTCCACATAACTTTGACTACTCATGGTATTATAAGTGAAAATAACTGAAAGCTAATGTAATAGTTTACAATCTTACATGGTGCATTATATTGATTAATTTATCTTCTAAATGTTAATGTTAATAGACGCAATTTCATTAGCAACCTACAAACATTCTAATATAGAAAAATCACGTTTACGCGTTTGAGAAAGTTCATCAAAAATTGCAAAATTTTCTGCTGTTATCCAAGCTCTTCGCGAAGTTCTATCTTCTTAATATTCAAACAATTCTATACTTAGAATAGTTTCAGTTTATAAACGACCTAACAGCCAGCTCAACCTTAACGAGCTCACTCAAATTTTCGATAGTCACCACCCCACGCTTTTAGCTGGAGATCTAAACTCCAAACATACAAACTGGGGATGCAGAGTTACTAACCCCAACGGGATAAAACTTAATTATTATTCTTCTCGACTTGCAATACTTGTTGCAGCACCTTCTGAATATACCTACTTCCCTTATAGACATAACCAGCAACCAGATATTCTCGATATTATACTGCATAAAAATTTAACCGTACCGATAACTCAAACTGTGCTCACTGAATTGGACTCTGATCATTTACCAGTGTTATTCACCCTTAATTGTTTGCCCCATAACTACCCGCAGCTTCCTACATTAATTAATGGACCTGTTGACTGGGTAAAGTTTCAAAATATCATGAGCGAATCAATAAGGTGCCCTACAAACCTTATACTTCAGGACAAAATAGACAATGCTGTGGAGCTGCTCCAAGAAACAATAACAGTCGCAATACAACAAGCCACTACAAACACTCAAACACATCGACGTTATATAGATCATTCCCCGCCTGCATACATACGACAGTTAATAAAAGAGAAACATTCAGTACGCAGACTATGGCAAAGTACCCGCAATCCAGCAGTCAAGACTCATCTAAACAGACTTATCCGACTGGTTAGGACTGAATTGGATCAATATCGAATTTCCTGCTACCAAAACCACATAGAATCTCTTGAACCGGGAGACCCCAACATGTGGAGAGCTACAAAAAGGATCCTAAAACAGCCAGTAATCATCCCGCTACTCCGATATGGAGGTCACACTTATGCTGATGATAAAGACAAATGTGAGATATTTGCTGATCAATTGGAAAAAAACATTTACTGCCCCACCTAATACAACTGATGCTAATCCTGCGGAGGAGACAGAGATAAACAGTCGCATTCCAGCCGACGTACCACTTACTGATCCCGTATCTCCATCAGAACTTAAGTCGTACATCAAGAAACTCAAAACCAAGAAAGCGCCAGGAATTGATCTTATACCAAACGTAGTTCTAAAAAACTTACCAGATAAAATTACCATTCAAAATGTGTGAACATTGGCAGTGACGATTATGCGTACATTACGAGCAAAAAGTGGATCGGTTCGTTTTGTGAGCAGTGCGCCGATAAGAAAAATCAGAATATACGGAGTGTACTAGAGAAATTGAAGGAAGCTTGGAACAGCGTATCTGGAAGATTAAGTGAACAGAACGAGAAACTGAAGAATCAATCACAAAAATTAGTTGAGTTGCAGGGAATTATAAATTCGCGCAACGAACAAATACAAACCAGCATTCGACAAGTAATCAAAAAACAAGATACGGCGGAAATGAGTTATGCTGAAAAACTTAAAATTAAGAAACACGATCCAGTTGTCTTAATAAAGCCGAAGAATCAGAAACAGACAAGTACGGACACGAAAAAGGAAATAAAAAAATCCATTGATCCTACTGATTTAGAATTCTCAGGACTTCGACATGTTAGCAAAGGTGGTATTGTAATAGAGTGTAAAAATAGAGAGGCAATGAACAAAGTACAAGAAAAGGTAGCAAACAAACTTGGAGAAAATTATGAAGTAACCATTCCGAAAAAAAGATTACCCAGGATCAAAATAGTTGGACTAAGCGAAAAATTGTCATTTGAAGCCATAGAAGATAAAATAAGAAGTCAAAATAATTATTTAGATGTGCAAGAAGCTGACTTTAAAGTAGTACATATTAAAGAAAATAAAAGTAAAGCTGGAAGAAAATATTATACGGTGTATGCAGAAGTTAATGCAATGGCGTACAGGTTAATGATGAGAGAAGAAAAATTAAATATTAGTTGGGATAGATGCAGAATTTACGATGCTGTAGAGGTCACCAGGTGTTTTTCGTGCAGTGGATTTAATCACAAAGCCAGCGAATGTAAGTCAAATAAAGCTTGCCCAAAATGTTCAGGGTCACATCTATTGAGTGAATGTCGAGCGACAGATAATGACCTAAAATGTGTAAACTGTGCACATGCTGTGGAAAAATTGAGAATGAAATTAGACACAAATCATCCAGCGTGGAGTACCGACTGTGCAGTTTATAAACGTAAATTGGAACAAGCCAGAAGCAAAATTGATTTTTTAGAGTAGGCGAAAGAAGTTCTGAAATCATATATTTTAATTCCCAAAGTATGTTAAAACATATAGAAGAATTGGAAATTTTAATCTTATGGAGGCGCCCAGCGTTGCTATTCTTAAGTGAAGCTCGCATTACAGATGAAATAGAGGATTGTGAAATACAGTTTCCAGGATATAGTACAATAAGGTGTAATTCTACAAGTCGAAAGACCGGGGCCGTAGTTATAGTGTTGAAAAACAATATCGAACTTAGGGTAATATCGAATATCACATATAACAACAACTTATGGCTACTTTCAATCTATATATCAAAAGGGTTTCATCAAGGTATGTACACGGTAGTGTACCACTCTCCGAGCTCAAGCGATGGTGAATTTTTAATGAAATTTGAAGAATGGTGCGACGAATATGTAGCAGACCGCAGCAAACATTTAATTTTAGGTGATTTTAATATTGACATGTCCAAGGACACTTTCTATGCGAAACGTTTAACAAATCTAATTCAACATCTAGGTATGAAACAATTAGTTCGCGATTGTACACGGGTGACTGCAACTTCGAACACATTAATAGATTTGGTAATAACTAACATTTCGAATTTAAATGTTGATGTCCTAGATACACCGAAAATCACTGACCATTCCTGTATGGAGGTGAGGTTTCGCAAACAATGCATAACCAGCGAGTTCAAATCGGTTCGTAGGAAATTCTTTGATGACTATTCACAAAATGGTTTATTAAATAAATTGGCTAAGTATAATTACGATATGAGTAAAAATGTACATATTGCAGCGGCAGGCATTGTGCACTCTTTGCATAATTGCTTAGCTGACCTCATTACATACCGCATTAGCAAGGTAAAAAACTCTTGCCCATGGTTTTCCGCAGAGTTGCATCAATTACAGAAATATCGGGACACGTTATACAAAAAGGCTAGATTATCTGCAAATGCAAATGATTGGAAACACTATAAAGAAATTAGAAACAAATATAGCAACTTGATTAAAGAGAAAAAAAATTGCTACTATGAAAATAAAATTGAAGAAAGTCAAGGCGACTCAAAAAATATGTGGAAAGTTATTAAGCATATCGTTAAGAAGCCGGAAGCAGAGTGTACACCGAAAAACATTGTATTCCAAGGAGTAGAAGTAACCGATTCCAAAGAGATAGCTGAAAATTTTAACCAATACTTCATAAATAGTATTGTCGACATAAATCGTGATATACTAAACACCGATTTTGAAGAGGCATTCATACCTGATCCTGTTAACATCTTTAAATTTAAGGAGATTTCTGTAATCGATCTTGAGAAAACAATTACGAGCATAAAAAGAAAGGGTAGCACGGATGGCATTTCTGTTCAGGTTCTAAGAGATGCATTGCCAATTATAGGAAATCCTCTGGTAAAACTAATAAATGAGTCGTTAAAGAGTGGAATTTTCCCAGATTCCTGGAAGAAATCCAAAGTAATTCCTATCAGAAAAATTGTGGGTACAAAGAAATGTGAAGAATTTAGACCAATTAATACGTTGCCGGTGTACGAACAAATTTTAGAAAAAATTGTCAAAAACTAATTGCAGGAGTTTATCGAAGCAAATAAGATTATAAGTGGCAAACAATCCGGATTCAGAAGCAAACATTCTTGTGAAACGGCATTAAATCTAGTCCTAGCAAATTGGAAAAGTGAACTTGATCAACAGAAAACTGTAGTGGGAGTGTTTCTAGATTATAAGCGTGCTTTTGAAACAATCGATAGGGAAAAATTAATTACAAAACTGGACAAATATGGAATACAGGGAATCGAGAAACAATGGTTCGAGAGTTATCTATCTTCGCGAACCCAAACAACTGTGTATAATGAAGAGGAATCGACGGAAATTCTTAACACATTGGGGGTTCCTCAGGGATCCGTATTAGGTCCATTGCTATTTCTACTGTACATCAATGATCTGGAAATAAATATTAAACACTGATTTGTTTGCTGACGACACATTAGTTTGGGTAACTGCGGAAAATACTACTGATGCCGTCAACAAAATAAATACAGATCTTGAGATGATATCAAAGTGGTTACAAATAAATAAACTAAAATTAAATATTGCCAAAACAAAGTGCATAATCGTATCAAATAAAATTAATAGTGAAAATATAACTGTTAAAGTAAAAATAGACGGTCTAGAAATAGAACAAGTGCCTGAAATTAAATATCTGGGAGTTATTATAGATAATAGACTTACTTTTCGTAGTTATATAAATTTTATCATTAAGAAAGTCGCTAAAAAAATTGGATTTTTGGGGAGAATAGCCAGTAAACTAAGTATTAATGCTAGAATTCTAGTCTATAAAACCATTATTGCGCCACACTTTGATTACTGTGCAAGTATCCTGTTTCTTTGTTATGAATCGGATTTACAAAGGTTGCAAAAACAACAAAACAGAGCGATGCGAAATATTTTACGATGTTCTAAATATACGAATATTAAGTTAATGCTGAATACGTTACAGTGGCTAAGTATCAAACAACGTATTTATTTTAATACGTTGGTTTTGATTTACAAAGCTGTTAATAATTTATTACCAAATTATATGTCGGATCACTTGATACTAAATGCTGACGTTCATCAATATAAAACAAGGAATCGATTTGATTTTAGGCTGCCTAAATTAGATAAAGCGAGTACACAAAATTCTCTGTATTACAAGGGACTAAAAGTCTATAATTCGCTTCCACAAGATGTAAAACAAATGACAAATATTTATAGTTTTAAAAAATATTTAAGCAGCTTTGTTAAACAATACTATTAATTTTAATGTTATTAATGATAAATAAGTTAAGATATATAATAATAATGATTCTATGTACTAGTATATTATACTAAATAAACTTACTTACTTACTTACTTACTATAAATGCATATGCTATATTACAGCAATATTTAACGCCTGCATGCGAATTGGATATTTTCCGATTGGTTGGAAACGAGCAATAATAACGATGATACCCAAACCGGGGAAACCACATAATAACCCAGTGAATTATCGGCCAATTAGCTTGCTATCCACATTATCTAAACTATTGGAGCGAGCGATACACACTCGGCTAAATGAATATCTGGAGACTAATAGTATTATTCCAAAACTACAGTTTGGATTCAAAAAATCACATTCAGCAATTCATCAGATTCTGAGACTAACAGAATGTATTGAAAACGGCTTCGAAAACAAAATGCACACGCTCATTGCGTTTATTGACGTAGCGCAGGCTTTCGACCGGATCTGGATTCATGGGCTTACTCACAAAATGATAGACACAAACATTCCTCCATATTTATTGCGGATAATAAGTTCATTTCTGTCCGACAGGACCTTCCAAGTTCGAGTTAACTCTTCCATCTCTTCCATCCGTCAAATTCTGGCCGGTGTTCCTCAGGGATCAATCCTGGGCCCCACGTTATTTAATTTATATATGTCAGATATACCCACTCTTCATCGTTCAAGTCTTGCTATGTATGCTGATGACACTGCGATCATAACCCAAGATCAGGACATTAATAATGCAGCTATCAACCTTCAAGAAGCTCTAAACCAGCTAAATGCGTGGTATAACATATGGAAAATCTCTATAAATGCAGATAAATGCGAAGCAAAGATCTTTACTCTCCGCAGACCTCCAGATCCCCCAAATTTATTTATCAACAACACTTCCATTCAATGGAACCCAAAGGATAATGCCGTTCGCTATCTTGGTATTCATCTAGATAGAAAACTGAACTGGAGTATACACATTAATAAAAAATTATCGGAATCATACGTCAGATTGAGTATGTTATACCCCATTATCAATAAAAAGTCTCCTCTCAAAATTGAATGTGTAACCTTAATGTATACATCTTTAATAAGACCAATATTCACTTACGGATGCAGTGTATGGTCTGCAACATCCAAAACAAACCTTCATAAACTTCAGGTTCTACAGAATAAAGTTCTTCGCATAGTTACCAAAGCAGAATGGTTTGTTAGAAACACTCAGTTACACACAGAGACTGGCATTCGCACAATACAACAGTTCATTACTCAAATGTCTAAACAATTTTATGATAATATTAACCTGTGCGGCGGTGCGAACTATTATAACCTGGGACAAAAATCAGTGCACATTAGATTAAAACGTAAACTACCAATTGACCTCTTGAACAGTGACAGTGAATGAAATCATTACCTAATGACAGTGTGGGTCAACTGAAGTTACGTGGTGACAACTTGTACTTTATACCCATCAGTTCTTAAATCACTGACTCTAGTGCGTAGTGATGATAGTGTGAATAAACGTATTTATTAACTCTGCCATGAATAGCAGTCTATGCTGAACTCCCATACAAACATTAAAAAAAAAAGGTATTATAAGTGAAAATAACTGAAAGCTAATGTAATAGTTTACAATCTTACATGGTGCATTATATTGATTAATTTATCTTCTAAATGTTAATGTTAATAATGTTAATAGACGCAATTTCATTAGCAACCTACAAACATTCTAATATAGAAAAATCACGTTTACGCGTTTGAGAAAGTTCATCAAAAATTGCAAAATTTTCTGCTGTTATCCAAGCTCTTCGCGAAGTTCTATCTTCTTAATATTCAAACAATTTGGATACGGATGGTAGTTTAAGATATATACGTATCCCGGGGTCTATTTTGTACTTTTTCTAGCTGTATTTTATTATAAAGAGTTTGAGAATACTAGACAATAGATGCGTACTGCACTTTTGGTTGTAACATAAAATTGCTTTTATTTATTTAAAATTTTTCGCCTGCCTAATAAAACCCCAGCTAAGTGATGTCTCAACGATATGTTCGATATAAGAATCCAAATAATTTGTAATCATATTTAACCCCAAATCTTTAACAATTTAGATTTTACCAAAATGGACGCTGATTATTTGATAAATAATTAAATAGCATTTTGTTCAGTATGTTACAATATAATTTATTGCTTAAACTTCACTGATAGAAACCATTTATATCTGCCCCCTCTAATTCTGAATTTAGTTTGGGAAATTAGGTACCTATTTATAAATATTAAAAATGACAATGGTCTCGAATTTGAGCCTTGAGGAACTTGCGAATTTGCATTAAATTTTGTCAGACGTATTTAGATGTGTATTTATCATAACTTATAACTTATACCATTTCTGGATGTCGCGATTGACTCGATGAAAAACGTTATTACATGGGTTTGCACTTTATCTTCTAAATTAGCTCTTGACGCCACGAACACAAAATTTATTAAATCTGTATTAACGGAGTTTTTTAAACTAAATCATGTTGCAATCGCTAATACTGCGATTAATAAAATTTGTCGGCAAAGATACTCGGGTAACTGATTGACATTATAAGCAATATAACAACAGTGTAATATTTCTTTTCCAAAGCTACCTGAGTTTTTAATTCTCAATAAATTCGGTTTGGCCCTACTGTACCAAAAATCTGTTCCATATGTCTGATTTCGTACTTAGACAAGCGTAGCAGGTGTAATATTTTCTATTACTAATCCACAAATATTTACTTTTAGCTATATTTAATTTTAACGTATCACTATTGAACCACATCCGCCGCCAGAGCACCAGGTCCACTCGACACGAAGGACCTCTTGGTACCACCTTCATTTTAAGGACAATTTCACGAAATACACCCATCAGTGTGAGTACTTGACCTCAAAGAGCCGTAGAAATTCATAAGCGCCAACTGTAACTCCTTTCCAATGATTTGCCATCATTAATTATACAAATAAAACACACATTAAATTGGCAAACTAATTCAATGTTCAAATGTAAAAAAAGTAGAAACAGTCGAATTAAGCGCTTAAAGATTTTACCTGCTTGGTTACCCAGACAATGAGTAGTCTCGGATGTCAACGTTCTTCAATGAGTTACAATGTTCGTAAGCTATTCCAACACCCTTACTACATATTCCTTTCCAATATTCTCGCAAATATTGAATTTCTTTCGAAATATTTTTTATCAATAATTTCGAAAGCATTTTCCAATCCAGAAATAAATTTACATACTGTGTCAAATTTCTGTCTGTTATTAAGCTCTCCATACTCTAAATTCCATAAGTTCGTGCACAATAATATGTTTCGTTTTGATAACAGACAGATTAATTCTTAATTTTGTCTCAATATTGGCACAATTAATAAATATGATTGTTGATTTAATATATAAAATTTATATTTCGATAACTTGCGGAGATAGGAAGCCACCACTACTTGTTAAAAATTGCTATAAAGAGAGAGAGAAAGAGAAACCAAAAGAAAAAAGAAGAAATGCAATAACGAAAAGTATTAGAGCGTATATGGAAAAAAATTGATATAATAATAAAAAGGAAGCTAAGTAAAAGGCTTGAGGAAAATGACGTAGAAAACAATTGACACTATCTAAAACAAAGCATAATAGAGGCAGCAGATGAAAGCTATGGGATAACAAAAGCGGATAATCAGGATATCAAGAAAACGGCATGGTGGACAAAGGAAATAAAAGAAAACATGAAGCAAAAGAAAGAAAACCGGAGAAAATACCTACAAAAGAAGACTATGAGAAATACAAGGACAAAAGACAGGAAGTTAAAAATAAAGTAAAGAAAGAAAAGCAAGAAGAATAGGTAACATTTGTACAAAAAATGAAGGACAACTTTAAAGAAAACTAAACATTGTTCTATAACACTTTAAAGCAATTGAGGCAAAAAGAACCAATTTCTTGAAAAAAAAACTCAGAAATGAACAAGGAGAAATATTGACAAAAAAAGAAAATATAATGGAACAATTTGAAGAGATATTATAAGACAGTGACGAAGAAAAAAAGAGAGTAACAACGAAACCGAACAAAACGGAATGGAAGCAAACGAAAGTATAGATATCGAGATGATATCAAGATGGAAGTGGAAAAGGCGATGAAAAAGATAAAATGAGAGAGAGCAGCCGGAAAAGATCTTATCGGAAATGATAAACCCTGTACGAAAAGTAAGGATTTTTTTACTTTAATGAATGACATAGTCAAATCAAAAAATCATCAAAAGAATAGCAAACACAAAAAGGTTGATTTTAGGGAATATAACAATTCTAGAGGTGTTACGTTATTAAGCATAGTGAGTAAAGTCTGGGTCAGAATCTGGGAAATACCACTCAAAAATAAACTAGAATATACGGTAAACGATAGCCGTGTGGATTTAAAAAAGAAAGACGGATACCGAACGACGATAGGTCCATTTATGCTTTACAGACTTATGCAAGGCCTCCGACAGGATTAGAAGAAAAGACGTTAGAGAATAGAGGCATAAATACAACCGAAATAGACATGGGTAAGAGTTTTTACAACAAAACAACAAGAAACCAGAAGAACGAGGAATGAGGAATCAACGGAATTCGTAACAACAAGGGGTTTAAGACAAGGATGTTTGGTAAACCCGTTATTATTCGCAGTAATTATGGACGATATAGTCAAAGAATGTAAAAAGAGGACAAAGAAATATAAAATAGAAAGACAAAGAATGGAAATGGTAAAAATATCAGAATTACTATACGCAGATGACTTGGTAATTTTAGCAGCATCAGAAAGAGAGATTCAATGTAATGTGGACATATACGTCAGGGAAATGCTAAAAGTGAACATTAGCATCAATATAAGGTGGTGCACATCACTAAAATAGTTTTGATTATACAGGATGGCTCAAAAAAGTGTGGCGAATCAAATTTACTTTTTTTGAATTTTTATATTTAGATAGCTCAGAAGCCGCGTAGCAAAGCGCTAGGATTGCATTAAGCAAGTCCTCGGTTCGAATCCCGCGGAGGTCGGAATTTTTCTACTCTCCTAGATTTAAAAAAAATCGTTTGGTTTGTCACCTGTCCCCAGGATTAATTTTCGTGAGTCGTGTTACCTGAGAGTGTCACATATCAAATAAACACTTGCAATTATAAACAAAACGTCTAGCTCTGCATCTTGCGTTGCTAATTTTATTATCCTAGGAACTTAATAATAATATTAAGTTCCGTTGTCAAGGGAAAGCAGCAAACAAATAAAATAGTCACACGTTTTATTACTAAGGCTGTATCACTGACTTACATGATCGACAGCGGGAAAAATGCTTTATTTCTAGGGATGACAAACAAACGCCATTACACTACAAATGTTGACACTTGTAACTCTCCGATAACAATAAAGAACCCGGTTTAGATAATAAAAGTTTAGCCGCTGCTGAAACCAAAATAAAAAAAAGAGACAATTACATCTGGAAAGCGATTACATTTAGGGCTAGAAAATGAAATAGCAGAAAAAATCTCATTAATAGATATTTATGCATTAAGGGAGATATGAATATGTTTTTTCCCTAAGGTTGACAAGTGTTACAGACCGAGGGCCTCTGGCCCGAGGTCTGTAAGTCAACCGAAGGTAAAGAACATGAATATCTCCCGTGGTGCATACAATACTTTATCTACTAGCATATTCGTAAAAATAATTAGAATATGTAAGTCACATCAAGGATTGCCTCATTGTATGGTTGCTAAGACGTTAATTGTAGTTGCATTGTTACCTTGAGTTTGAGGGAGAAATAATTTGACAAGTCCCTTGGGAGTTATGTGTAGCATTTAATATTTTATTTCTATGACGAAAATGTACAATATCAAGTTGCTAGTAGATAAAAGTACTTTTCAAAAATACAGAGATATCGAGATACAAATCGAAATTATTATGTTTGGAAATTATGAGCCCTGCTCTCTGCATAGATTTAATACCCAGAGAACGGAAGGAGAAATATTTGAAAATTTAGAGTAATTAGGTATAGGATTTTAGCGTATTGGCTTTTGTTCTTTAATATGATTTAATTTTATCATGGAATTAATTTATATCTGCATTTCTAATTTTTTAGTATTTAGTATTTCTTGTATTAACAATTTTTTTTCTAAACCTGGTTTTATCTTTTGTTTAGAGAGCTAAACAAATAATTATTTCAATAGCGTTTGTTTGTTATCCCTTGAAATAATGCTTCTTAAACACCGTGAATTGTTTTTATGCTAAAATACGTAAAACGTTTGAATTTAGAGGTATGAAGTTACATTTTAAAAGAAAGCTCATTAAAAAGGCTTTTCAAAAATAGAAATATATACAGGGTGTTGCATTAAAAAATCCGAAATTATTAAATTTTTCGAATGTTGAGCACCCTGTATAGCATTAATACAGACACCCACTATTTTAGACTCTAAACGTAGTTTACGAAAAAATTATTTTTTTCATAAAGCTTTCCTCCATTCAATTGTTTTCTGTTACAGCATTCGCCTAAAGTTCAGCATTTTAGTCTAAAATCGTTAATATTGTTAAAATTGACTGCGTTGCAATGGTATTTATGTATGTAAATGGTTTTATTTCATTTTGGAACCATAATCTTGTTTATTGGCCCTCGATAGAGGGCGTAAAATGGTTTTTATAGCCCTAGGGCCTATAAAGTTGCTAATCAGTATAACAAGCACCAACAATATAGTATAGCAACACCAACAATCTCCATAGAAATCCAGCACAACGACGACGCAGTAGTCTGTAGCCAAAATACTGAATCCTTGAATTTTTTCCATTTTGAGGACTAAAATGAAATAAAACGATTATAGCTCTCGGGAAATTTAAACATTCCCTCGTGCTATAATCTATTAATTACGCCCTTAATACATAAATAACTATTATATTATAACAATATTTATTATGTTTTAGCAATTAATAATAATAATAATAATAAACTGTCTTTTATTTCCACAAAAACCAAAATTATCCATACATATAAGAAAAGTAACTAACAAGTTTTCGGAAATGAAGGCGCGATTCGGCATAGCATCAAGATGCGTCGCCGTTCTTCCACCTAACCTTAAAAAAAAACAAAAAGAACAAAAGAAAACAATTCCTAATACAGTTGTAACATAATGTATCTTCAATAATGAGCAGATACCACACGTAGAACTAATCCAGCTCACTGCTTCGAGATTAAAAACGATTTAATTTTTTTTTAAATGACGCGTGCTGTAGAGTTTTCAGGGAGCAGCTTAATTTATTATATATATGTACAATTTGATAGGAGTAAGAGCTTTTAAATTTCTGTGTTCTATGTTCTGGAATAGACAGACAATCCTTCCTACGAATATTAATGTTGTGTACATCAGATCGAAATGTAATCTTATTATATAAGTAAGACGGACATTTCGTCGTAATGACTTTATGGAATAGACAGGCTGAATGCAACAAACGTCGATTACGAATATTCAGCCAACCAGCAGTTTGCAATTTATGTGATAATTTTTGGTATTTTCGTATACCATAAAAGTATCTTAGGCATGAGTTTTGCAGTTTCTGTAATCTGTTTGTATCATCTACTCCCAGGCATGGTCCATACACAACATCACAGTAGTTTATGCGCGAGAGCACCAGAGATTCACATAGATTTTTTTTACATTTGTACTTAAGACCTGTCGGTGAGGATAAATATTTTTCAAGATAGCGTAAGATGACTTAAGAATATTTGTCACCTGTTGTCTGAATCGTAAAGAAGAGTCAATTGTAAGACCCAGATTTTTGATCACTTCTACGGGTTTAATCAATTTTCCTTTAATATCAGTGTGAATAAATGGCAATGAATCACTAATACACCCGCGGCTGGTCCAAACACTATCACAGACGTTTTACAAGCATTTATTATCAACGAATGTTTTTCAGCTTCTCTAATGATACTGCTAATATCTTCATTTACATTACACGATCATTAGCCATAGCTGCCTCATTCGAGCTAAACGAGAGATAAATTTGTGTGCCATCTGCATATTGATGTGATTTGCAAAACTTTAAAGTTTTTGAGAAATTTATGGTATATATAGTATAAAATAGTGGTCCCAGTATTGATCCTTGGGGTACACCTCTCTATTATTATACTTTTCTTTTTATTTAGTTTATTTTTAATCAATGCTCTTTTAATAAATTAATTCATGCACTTCACATGCAACTTTTGTTAAATTATTAGTCATCAATGTTACAAAATATTACTAGCTAGTAGAAAACAAGTACTCTTAATAAAACAGGTTGGAATCTCATATTACAACGACTATTGTTATTTCTGAAAATTGATTTTTGTTTTAATGAAACCTTACTTCAAAATCAAATGACAACTTTATACCTGTCAATGTCATTTAACATTATAAATGTAGAAATTAATCCTAAATACGTATTTGTTACCATATATCATTCAATAAACACTACAAACAGTAATTCTTTTTTAATTATTTAGCTTCACTTTTTTAAATGTTTTTCTTTCAGTTCTTTATATAAATACCTGTAACTCTAACTTGTTCAAGGTACACAATCCGACCCCTCCGAATCCAACAGCATTCCGGCCGCTCACAGCATTTTCATAACCTGTACACCAAACCCAAAAGAAATGCAATCAGCTACTAGCAAACTGTATAAATCATCCTGCCAAAACACGACAGGATTCCTGTTACTTCCACTTGGATACTCGAGAAGACCCACCAGTAGCAAGTAGCAACTGCAATGTCTCTCTTCAAAATCCAACAAGCAGTTGTCAATCCAGCAACACTAGATTTGACAAGGTTCAAGCAACAAGACGTCACTCCAAGAAGGTGCTCAAGGAAGTACAATACTAGTAAATGGAAAACCTCCTATCCAATTTGCAAGATGTTTACTCTATCAGGAAACTCGATCAATCAACCCTCTGCGTCCACTGTTGGACATAGGTCTCCCCCATTTTCGTGCATTCCGTTCTACTTTGGGCTGCCTGAATCCAGTTTCCGGCCATTCTTCGGATATCATTCGTCCATCGTGTGGGAGGTCTTCCTCTACTTCTCTTATCCGCTCTCGGCCTCCACTCAAGCAGCCTTTTTGTTCATCTCCCGTCCGTCATCCGGGCCACATGTCCGGCCCAGTTCCATTTGAGCTTTGTTATCCGTGTGATTATATCAGTTACACCTGTTCTTCGGCGCAGATCTTCATTTCTAATATGCTCTCTTAAGGACACGCCCAGCATCGATCTTTCCATTTTTCGCTGTGTTATTCTTGGATTTTTAGCCGTTGCGTTGGTTAAAGTTAAAGTTTCGGCACCGTATGTCATGACCGGCAAAACGCACTGATTGAAGACTTGTCGTTTTAAGCATATCGGCAGATCGCCTTTGAAGACCTCTCTAAGTTTTCCATACGCAGCCCATGCGTGGGTAACTCTTCTCTTCAATTCGTATGTTTGATTATCTCTAGAGATTTGTATTTCGTGCCCAAGGTATATGTATTTGTCTGTCAGTTCTACGTCATTGTTCTCAATTTTTAAGTTCTCACTAGGCACTAAGTTTGTCATAAATTTTGTCTTGGAGCTATTTATTTTTAAGCCCACTTCATTACATACCTCTTGACGTTCTTTTAACATCAACGAAATATCTTGTAGATTGTCTGGTATTAGAACTATGTCATCCGCAAATCGAAGGTTTGTTAAATTCTGTCCGTCTATGTTTAGGCCTTTTCCTTCCCAATTTAACTTTTTAAAAGCATATTCCAATACTGTCGTAAACAACTTGGGGGACATCACGTCTCCTTGTCTAACTCCCCTTCCAATTGGTATACTTTTGGTGTTCTCGTGGAGCTTTTACTGTCATTTCTGCATTTTTGTAGATGTTGTATATTAACTTTGTGTATCGATATTCTACACGGCATTCTTGCAGCGCTCCCAAAACTGCCTCAATCTCTCAATAGTTCTGATTTTCTAGTTAAATGCATAAATTCATTTTTGTTATTTTATAATGAAATCGTTCTAATCATTTTTACTTCCCTCGTCTGAAAGACGAAGGAAGTATTGTAATCAAGAAAAAATCACCTTCCGAGATTTCCTCAGATCTTCACGTTTCAGGGTCTCTAGATGACTCAATTCGTAAGTAATAATTTTCACATACGTCAGGCTTTACACTTGCTGAAAATAGGACTCAACAGATACAGGATAACGTCACAAATGAGTCGAAACGTTGCAACAAAAATCTGGTGTGATACACGCACACAACTTCCTTTTACAGTGATCTTATAATTGGCCAAAAATTTGATTTTAAATTTTTAAGCCTTTGTCAAAAATTTTAAAAAATTACAAATTCTACAAAAACGGTGCAAAATAGAGCGTTAGGCGAAGAGACAAATTTTCTCTATAATTTTAAGCTGAATTCAAAAATGTAATAATATACCGGGTGTTATATTTAAAATAGGAGTTAATAAAAAAATTGAAAAAAAAACAAAAGAAACCCATTTTAGAAGTATTCAATTGGAAAATCACCTATCTCAAATCAATACACATTAAAAATTTCATAAAAATGAGAAGTTTGAAAAAAATCGTTAGAGCCGTTTTCGAAAAAATCGAAAAAAACTGAAAAATCACAAGAGTAAACACCTACTTTCGGTTAGGCGATTTTCTTCAAAAGCTTGCTGTCACATCTACATAGTAGACAAAACTTATATATGAAGTTTCAACTCCATACCTCTTTTCGTTTTTGAGATATTCTGTTCACAGACACACACACAGACACACACACAAGGACACACACACACACACACACACACACACACACACACACACACACACACACACACACACACACACACACCAGACACACACACACACACACACACAGACAGACCAATGAAAAAAATATGTTTTTTGGGTTCAGGGGATTCTGAAACGTGAAGATCTGTTGAAAACACAATTTCGAATTTTTGGGGTGAATCCAATACTTCTTTTATTATAAAAGGAAGTAATAAGACTGTTCTGTTCAAGAGAGGCGCGCGCCGCACTCGTTCCAATGTCTCGATGGCGCAGACGAAAAATCGATGTGGTTACGATCTGCTTCGGCGAACGGAGTTCAAATCTCCCAGCGGGCGACATTTTTTTATTTGAAAATGTATTTAGTGTATTAGAAATGTGAAGATGCTTTTACTCCTAACTTAATTTGATTTTTAAAATTATTTAGTGTCACAATATCGACGAGGGAAGTTCTGGGTAAAGCCTTTTACAGATTTTTAATAATATAATACCAAACCTTCATACTAAAACCATTACAATATCTCTAAAACAGTTGATGTTAGACCCATACAACTTGATATCAAAGTGATGAGTATTTAAATTCAAAACTTTTAAGCTACCTAGATACAGGGCATTCCATTTTAGAAAATTTTTGAGACAATATATGTATATATGTATAATAAAAAATCCGACACCTGCAAGGGTACAAGGAAGGGGAGAAAGAAAGTATAATAAAAACTATTTTAGTAATGCGCACCACCTTCATACCTACAACTTTAATAAAAGCGATATTTAGATAACTCTCATGGTTTTACAAATATCTTCCACGCTGGCATTATTCCCGGACCCTGTATAATTTCGACTTATTACCGCGACTAAATACTAAATAGTTTAGTCAACTGCAACCTACGACAGTGGTACCTAACTTCACAAGATGGACTCCTTCATTAAACTAATGTAGTCGACTGTGAAATTCTGCCTAACTTCGCTTCATGGATCCCTAAATGCCATCGTTTGCTCTACTCTTATCTTATATACAGGTACTCTAATCTACACATGTATAGAGCGATTGCTCTGATGCATTCCTGAAATTCCAAGACAAGAAAGTGGAATCTAAAAAAGTTATAGCAAAAAATTGCAGAATGTTACAATGTTTCTAACGATCTGGGTGCCCATTTTAAAACTCCGAGCTTGAAGTTCTGTAAATAGGCAATACACAGTGCAGATGCAAGGCGACAATAATTTTAAAACAAAATTATTGCTATAATTAAGATTAGAGCAATCATGTTTCAGTACGTTTGACGGTTTAATTTAAAGTCAGATGTAGATATGTTGGATTGTGTCTTGCCTATTTATAAAATTCAAGTTCGGAGTTTTAAAATGGGCACCTTGTATATCTTAAATTACTACATCTGCCGTGATATATACTGTACACAGCCTATGTTATGAAAACTGATTTATTTTTTATGGAATGCTACTATAGCAAAATAGGGGAGAAATTAAAACTTTCAAATTACCATAAAATTCAGGTAATATACATTATAGGTCAGAAATCATACATCAAAGCAAATATGTAAAACTGCCGGAATAGAAGAGGTAAATAACATAATATGTTTATATTTAACATACAGCGACATCGAAACAGCTGGAGGGTCACGCGATCACGTAATATAGGCAACCCTTTCAACGATGTTGGCAGGAAACTAGATCTGACAGTAACAGTGGCGTGCTCATATTCAAGAGTTAACATATTATAGGGAATTAAAAATCTGGACGAGTCTTATAGATGATTTTTGCAATTTTTGGATAATGTAATTACTTGCATTTTTTGTTCGACTCTTAAATGAGGCATGCTGTCATGTACGAGTAATTATTTTGACTAATTTCACCACGTAACGTGATAAGTAAAGTAAAGTAAGATATACACTGAATCATTTTAAGTGTCCGGATTTTTAATTCCGCGACTGTACATAGATATGTTGCCGTCATAATTAAAACATCAGTGGCTATATACCAAATAAATGCTTCAGTGGGCGTATTCTTATTTTATGTTCCAGCAATTAAACAAACTCTATAATTAGAAATGTAATCGTGTACCTATTTCTTTGTATTTGGCTTTTGATTTATAACTTCTTCTTCTTCTTCTTCTTCCTCTTATTGTAGGCCAGTGGCCTGTTATAACCACAAAGTGGTTCTATGAGCCCTCTTTGCCCTTAGGCCGGGTAGGTGGCTAGCCTTGCCCGTCGAAAATTGAGGAAGAGTTCCCTTATTAGGGGTTAACGACTACCACAGATGTTAGCGTGGTAGCCGGGGAGCGTACGATTTTTAAAATCCATCTATAGTATCTACCGGGAATCGAACCCGGGCCGGCCGCCTGAGAGGCGAGCATTTGCTCGCTGCGCCATCCGCTCACCGATTTATAACTAAAGCTGATAATTATATGCACTCAAATGTACGAAGATATGCGCATATATATGCATACATTTTGTTGAGTATATGCACCCAAAGTTGTAATATATGCACAAATATGCTCTTATTTTTTTTTAATAAGTAAGAGTATTCTAAATAATGTAAAAATTTCGATTATTTTGTATGAGTATACTTATTTCTCCAATTTTTGTTCAAAGACGTCATTCATTTTAACGTTTAACTATATAAACATGGACTGCCAACACCAACTTCAAGTTGTAAGCAACATAAAAATGAGATTTCCCCTAACCCCACCGGACTGTTATTCTCCCAACACTCTTGAAATGGGAAAGTGGGGGTTGCTAGTAGTCTATGTTTATATAGTCAAAGATTTTAACAGGGACTTCCCCTTTCCTCTGCTCATTTCGATACGCACACTGCAATCCAGCAGCAGAATGTGAAAATATATATCTCACTTGTACATAAAAATTTTATTAATAAATTTCATAAAATAGTAAATTTTATAAAAAATGCTTAAAAAGTTCTTCATACATTACAAATTATTGCTAAATATAACCAAATATGCAAAATCTATAAAATATGCTCCAAAACGTATAAATATGCAAAATATGCAAAATGAAACTTGGCTTAAACGATTTGTTTTCACATAATTAGTATACATATGCAACAAGTTTCGCCGGTATATCAATTATACAAAATATGCATTTGCCATAATTATAATATCAGCTTTATTTATAACAAGCAAACTGCGCGCTACGCGCACGTGAAATAGGATACGCGAAAGTTCAAGCTCCGAGCCGAGCGCTAAGATAAGAAAAACAAAACCTAAACAAATATCAACATCTGTGAAGCCGGAACGTGAGATTTTATTTTGTGCCACAGACAAACACACATTATGGAAAATTATATTATAGATATTGCATTATTGTTTTAGTAACGATAAAACACGTATACAGACTAAAAGATTGTCGTATACCCACGCCGTAAAAACAATTAAATAGCTGTAGTTTTTTTAAACGCTCTCAGCAAGGTTGTAATTTTCTTATTTTTTAGTGGAAACCCTTAATCGTTTTATTGCTAACATAAAACATACATTATTATTTAATATAAATTTACCATTTATCCAGAAGTCCAGCTTGTGGCTAAGTGTTTTTCGAATTATCTTGAATTTAAAGTTTATAGGGACATGAGTCCCCGAATATTTCGTTACCTCTCGAAACCAGTGGAAGCTGCTTACCGCTTTCCTTATAAAAAATTACCATTTCATTAGGTTCGGGAACACAGTAAAATATTTTGATTTTACCTGTAAAATGTCAAAATCACTAAATCTTGATGTTTGTCTAAGTTGTAATAATTGTAAGATTCCCATACCTAAATTATTTTGGAAAGGGTGCATTCTATAAATTCATTACGAGCCCGTATTCAAAGTTCAGTTGATCAGTGAATTAAAAGAATTCCAGCAGCAGTGTTTCCTTAAGGACGGCTTTTCAGACCTATGGACAATCTGCATGATCTGCTTGACTTTTATAAATTACTTACGTATTGTTTTGTAGAAATACGTGTACGCAGCAAACCCACCCATATATCACTGTGGTGGTTTTAAATGATTTAGTTCATCTACCGATAACTATCATTCAGTGTTTTAGCTTGAAGGAAATCCTCAAAATTGCCGTCTTTAAAAACCACAATACAAAATACCAACGAAATTAGTAAATTGTTATTACTTATTAGCGTATACATATATGTAATATTTTAAGTGCAGTTAAAGTTATTGAAGTTTTAAATCAAGTTATTTCTAAATCTTGTGGTAGGAAATTATTGGATTTAAAAGTCGTACCAACAGTTCTGCGAAGCTAATTCTACTGCTATCAGAATCACTGATTTTTATGAACACTTCATAAAGCAAAGATGTATATTATTTAATATAGTATTTAATCTCAATTAGTACTGCTGCACCATTAAAAGGCCCTTATATAAGCAGTTTCGCTAGAAACGAAAAAGAACGAGTTTTAAGTTTCTGATCGAAGTAGGCGATGTTCTATGAAAACCATTATTATTAATCGCTACCGAGTAATCAAGCAAAATACCTGCAGCTTTAAGAATGGGCAATTTTGGGGATTAGGTACGATACAGAGTAATAGACTGAATAACCTTTTATTAAAGAAGTACAAAAAACCATATCAGGGGCAACCGCTCACCGGAGAAGGGTTCAGACGAATCGTTAATTACTTATAATCAGTAGGGTAGCAACTTCACCGGCACTGGTGCCGCTCTTGACGTAAGCTATAAATGTTGTAGATTTAAAATATTGCCCTGCTTCTAAATAGTATATTCGGGTCGCAGACGTTTCGTATAATCCATCGTTTTGCAAAATGTCTAGTCAATTTTCAAAACGCCGGCATTTTGAACTAACGTTTTGCAAAATGGCGGCTGAATGTCAGTTATTTTGCTAAACGCCTTGCTGCTACTAGGCAAAATGAACATGTAAATACTGGATATTGTACGCATGCGCACTCTTTTCTCTATTTAAAAAGTGTGTATTTTCTTGTCAAAACAGAATTTAATACGAACTAAATCCATGTCAAAGAAAGGTAATAACCTACATAGATATAGGAATGAAGCCGTAAGTTTTTCTGGTTTTACAGTATTGAGTACCAGTATCACAGTTAGAAACGACCTTTATGATGTCGGTATCGTACAAATTAAAGCAATACATCCAATAAAATTGGAATTATGCTAACATTCAGTAGCTTTTGCAAAGTTTCCGTGCTCTTACTAAATAAATATGATTTACATCTTTTAGAAAATCTTCTTCAATTTGTAACCCATATTTTATCGCACATAATCGTAACCATCAAAAAACTAAAGTTATTAGTGCATTAGTCCTTGGCATATAGATAACTAATAAAAAAATTTGCAACAAATTATTACACGACAAATACTTATAAGCTTTGTGGCGCAATCAATAGCCCTTACTACATTTTACAATTTAACTTCTGGCAAAATTATTATTATTATTACAAAATGATCAGGATGAGATCCAAATCCTTGTACCAAAGTTATAAACCTAGTAAAGTAGAATTTCGTGTGATTTTTATGAAAAAAAGAAGGAAAAAGCAAAAAGCAAAAGCAAACAGTGAAAAAACACTGATGACATTATACCATGTGTTCAAAAAGAAATTACATAAGGGTTGGCCATGGAAAATAAAACTAATGTCAACAGTACGAGTTTTCAGTCACATTATCAGCGTATAATATAAACGTACAATAACAACAATAGTGATGACAGTAAATGAGTTCCAAAGCTTGCTGTTGACATTACGTTCATTTCTCATGGACAACCCTTATATAAATTCTTTTTGAACACACCATATATATAAAACGCACAAGTTATTCATATTTATCTACAGAAAAAGGCCATAATCACGCACTAAGCTGCACTAGTTTCCAGATAATTCTCAATTCGTTGTTAAACCCTGTTGATCGTATTTGCAGGACCGCGCCAGCATCAATGGCCGCCTGTGCGCAGAGCCAAATTTGCCGCCCCAAAATTTACATTTTTGTTGTAAAATATAAATTTTATGTAGTACATACCTAGTTTAACTGTAACAAATCAAATTAATTTAAGTGAAAAACAGAAATTTTAAAAAAGTTTTATATAATATATAATATATAAATGCGAGTGGGGTTACACCGTTTGGCGTTTCTCGCATCCTTGTTTCCACCTCCGTCTGTTTTGCCATTCATTTTCTTGTAGGTCTCTGCTACTCATGGCTTGTCGAATATCATCATTCCATGACAGTTTTGGTCTTCCTCTTCTTCTCCTTTGCGAGTGATTCCAATGCCATATCTTCTGAGGCCATCTTTCCGCATCCATCCTTCTCATATGGCCGTACCAGTTTAATTGTTTGTTTTCAATCACATCGGTTATATCTATATTTATTTCCATTTCGTTTCGAATGTCTTTATTTCTAAGTCTGTCCATTCTTGTCACACCACAGCTACGTCGCCAGAATTCCATTTCCATCGCCTTTAACTTCTTTCTGTTTCTTTGGCTTACTTCCCACACCTCTGTGCCATAGGTTGCTATACTTTCCACTACTGCCTTATATAGTTTCTTTTTCACGTTTTTATTTGTATTTTTGCTCCATATTATCGGGTGTAACTGTCGAATTGCTATTCTACCTTTTCCCATCCTGTGTTTGATTTCCTCCTCGCTTCCACCTTTACTAGATATTATAGCCCCTAAATACCTGTAGCTTTGACAGCACTTTACCACAGTTCCATTTTCCATTGTCAAATCTCTGCCTCTTTCTCCTACCACCATATATTCAGTTTTCTTATAGTTTATTTGTAGGCCCCATTTCCTATACTCCTCATCTAGTTTTCTTAGCATATAGAAAGCGTCGTCTTCGTCTTCTGCAAATATGACTTGGTCGTCTGCAAAAAGCAAGGAGAAAAGCATGTCGTCATTTATTTTAATCCCCATATTTGCACACTTTCTTCGCCACTCTTTGAGCACTTCGTTGAGATAAATCTTGAAAAGTGTGGGAGCTACGCAGCATCCTTGTCTTAACCCCTTACTGTAAAGTTTTATTAACAATAAAATTTACAAAAAAATAGTGGAATAAAATTAATTAAAAAAAACAACAAAATTCTAGAAAATTATAAAAAAGCAACTTTCCTAGCTTTTTTCTCCGCAAATTCTTTAATTACTAATTCTAAATCGATGGAATCCATCGTGTCGCTTTCTATTGCTATTATAGACAGATTATTTAATCTGTTTTGTGACATTGTGGATCACATATAATTTTTAATAATTTTTAGTTTGGAGAAAGATCTCTCACCAGACGCAACTGAAACTGGTAACGTGAGTAATATTCTAAGAGCTATTGACATATTTGGAAATGATGCTATGAGCTGATTTTCAAAAATATATTCAACAATGGACTGGGGCTCTAACTGATGCTTTTCAGCTGTAGTAGGTTTAAGATGTAATTTTAAAGATTTTATCTCTTCAAATAATTCTATTCCATCTACATCTGATTCCTTTCTAGAATCATCAGTTAGATGAAGATGTAAGTCTTTACAACATTGTAATAGCTCGTTTTTCGTTAAATCAAACATATTATAGAGAAATCCAAACATAGTATCATATCTTGTTATTCCCTCAAATCTGTCTCTTAAAGGCGATACAGTTTGATCTAATAGATTAAAATAAACGTTAACTTTATAATAATTTTTTGGATCAATAATTGGTTCATCACTGTGTTCGTAATCAAATTGTCTGGGTTTTCTTCGTGGTCTAACAGACTGAACAGCAGGGAAATTAGGTTCAATACCGAGTTCATCCGCAAGTGTATTAGCGTCAGTAAGAACATTATTGAATTCTTCATCTGATCGAAGAGCTAAGAAAAAATCTAACAAATTTTTAAAATGCTCTAGGCAAGTTTTTATATTTATAGTAGAATTTTGCATCATCGTGCTCAAAACATTAATTTTGATTAAAATATTGTACCAAATAATTGTTGTGCACAAAAATTTATAACTCTGAATTATTAATGCCAAAGATTTGGCTTGATGTGAAGCACTGTGGTCTTGTACGGTTAAACGATCTTCAATTACTTCTACCAATGCATCATGTATTTGCCCAATTTGGTAACGCAGGGGCTTCACAGCGTCTATTCTACTAGACCACCGTGTATCACTAAGTGGTTTTAAATTTAAATTTGTTGTGTGTTTTTTCAGAATTGGCCATCTTTTTACAGACGCAGAAAAAAACAAATAATTCTTTTTTTTTTTTTTTTTAGTTATTTTTTGTCGGTTCAGCATCAATGCTCTACACAACAATGGTAACAAAAGGCAATATGTGACATTTTAGTTACATGTGGGATTTATCCCTAACCAAATTAACACAAAGTTAATACACTAAAAGTTTTTACCACAAAATAGTGTTCTGTTTAGTTGCTGTCACTAACTGTAGAGTCTTCTGACGATAAAAGGCAGTTTTGTGGTAGTCTTTTTGTTTTAAAACGAGTCATTGTTCGTTGACCTATATTAAAGAATATTGCGCCAGGACAATTTTGAAGTTTTGAAAAATAGTTCTTAGCACTTACATGATTAAACTCTTTTATTGTAAGCACTGAAAGCTCTTCGTGTAACTGTCCGTTTCGTACAAACCACGGTGCATTGCATATTATACGTAGCACTTTGTTTTGAAACCTTTGCACTTTGTTTATATTGGTTTTCGATGTCGTTCCCCATAACAGGTTAGCATACGTTAGGATTGGTCGAAGTACGCTTTTGTATAACAGAACGCCACATTCTATTTTGAGAGGCGATCTTCTATTTAACACGGGGTATAACATGCTAAGTCGCGTGTAAGCCTCGTTGAGTTTCTTGTTTATGTGTGCCGCCCATGTTAGTCTCGTATCCATGTAAAGACCTAGGTATTTAACGGGAGTATCCTTCGGAGTCCAGTCTATATTTTTATGTTGGATAACGATGTTAGCTGGAGATATGTATCTTCTTAATGTAAAAACTTTAGCTTGCGTTTTAGTAGGATTGAGGTTAATGCACCATTTGTTACTCCACTGCTCAATTGCACGTACTGCTTCGCGAATATGAAGTGTTGCTTGTTGAATGTCTTCGTGCTGAGTTAATACTGCAATATCATCGGCGAAAGGTGCCAGTTCCGAGTTATCGTTTCTCGGTATATCATGTGCGTAAATGCTGTACAGAAGGGGGCCCAGAACTGACCCTTGGGGAACTCCAGCAGTTGCGCTCCTGAGTCTTGAGTATGCATTGTTAACTCGAACGGCAAAGGTCCTGTCTACAAGAAACGATTTTATAATGAGGAGCAGGTAGTGTGGTGTTTGAATGTCTATTAGTTTATAGATAAGCCCGGTATGCCAAACCTTATCAAAGGCTTGTGTTATGTCCATAAATACCCCAATAGTGTACATTTTCCTTTCAAAGCCGTTCGTTATATATTCTGTCAATCTATGCAGCTGGTGTATAGTAGAGTGATTTGCTCGAAACCCAAACTGGTGTTCTGGCAGTATGCAATTCTCTTCAATAAAGGACGAGAGCCTGCTTTTAATAGTTTTTTCCAACAATTTTCCCAATGTTGGGAGAAGACTTATCGGTCTATAGCTGCTTACATCTGAAGTTGGTTTGCCTGGTTTATGAAATGTTATCACTTGAGCGTGCTTCCAGGTGTGAGGAAAGTACCCCATTCGTAAACAGGCATTATATATAGAGCATATAGCAGCTATTAATTTCTTGGGCAGCTTTTTCAAAACCTCATTTGGCACCAGGTCGTGCCCAGGTGATTTTTTGTTTCGTAATTGTTTGATATGTGATGTTATTTCGTCTGCTGTTACTGGTTCAATTGGTCCAACCTTTAGTGGGGTAGTTTTATTTACATAGTCCGATATCGCTTCATTATCTTTACTTTTGGTATTGGGACACTCAAAGACTTTTTCGAGATGGCTACTTAGGACATTGCATTTTTCTTCATCAGTGCTATATGCTATGTTATCCTTTTTTAATGTTGCTAAGTGCTGTGTTTGGCCAAGTATGCGCTTTGTGGTACGCCATAAATTAGGGTCACTTGGTTCAAGTTGATTAATATATTTGTGATATGTAGTAATTTGATATTTATCTAGCTCATATTTAACTCTGCGGGTTAGTTCATTCAGTTGCTGCTTATAAAATATATTTCTTGTTCGTTGCCATAATCTCCTTACGTAATGCTTCCGCTGTATTAATTCCATAATGTATTGAGGAGGATGCCTGTATGTATGTGTTTTGGTAGTGGTCTGTATAGTAGCTGTACGAACAGCACAAACTATTGCTGTAGTAAGAGTGCATACTGCTGCATCGATATCGGATGTTGTTTGCATGTTGTTCGGACATGTATAATTGTCTTCCAATTTTCTTTGAAATGTTTCCCACTCAACTTTTCCGTTTATTAGTCTAGGTGGCAGACAATTTTTAATTAACTTGCTTTCAAAACTTATCACTACTGGGACATGGTCGGAGTCCATTTCTGACAGAACTTGTTGATGGATTGGTTCAGGAAAGTTTTTAATGAGCATTATGTCTAAAATGTCGGGTTCGGCATTTCCTCTGTAGGGGTAATATGTTGATTCATTAGGTGCTATTATTTGTACAGCGTTGTCATTAGTTGTCTTATAAAGTCGTACTCCATTAGGATTATTTACTCTACAGTTCCATATAGTATTTTTGCAGTTGAGATCACCAATGAGTACCGTTGCTTCCCCTGATGTAAAGAGTAGCTCAATGTCATTGGCGTTCAACTTAACATTGGGCTGTTTGTATGCTGCAATTACTTTAATTGGTCTTCCATTATCATCTTTGATTTTGATTCCTATTGCTTCTATCGAAGCGGTAAAGTAATTTGTAAAAGGATAATGGTCAATATCAATTCTGGTGGAATGACTGGGGTTTTAGCGCTCATTTTTTTTCAAAAATTCGAGTGACCCACCGTTTTTGCATCGTAACTCGCTTACTTATAATGCAATCGACTTTTAAAACTGCTCATTTTAAAGGTCTTTTCAATCACTACAAAAAATGTTCTATAATTTTTTCCCGAATAATGCATCGGTTTTTCGTTAATTAACGTTGATTACTTCGAACAAAGTTGTTGCAAAAAAAATCTTCTTCAACGAGCCATAACTTCTTTTATTTTGGACCTAGAGCATTCATAAATAAACCAATCTGTTTGCTGTTTTCTAAGCTTCATTTTTGGTTATTGCAACTTATTTGATAGAATGCGAAATTTCGACTTATTCGCGAAAATTTACTTAGAATTAGTCCCTCTATCCATTTCCGGGGTTATTTTGAGTAAACAATTTCTACCCCCGAGAAGGGGTGGCATCCACTCTCAGGGTAAAAGCGCACATCGGCGCTATGTCACTTTTGCTCCTTGAGCCATCCCCTAACCACTCACCAAATTTCACGTCAATCGGTCAAGATTCAAAGAATTCTGAGATAATAGCATATTTTTACCTTCAACGACTGGACTACATGGAATCAGAGCAACGTTGATTTATCCCAAAGATCAGCTCTTGCTTTTACGAAAACATTTTAATAACAAACCAAACCTTATAATATTTATTTTTCTATGGCAATAAACGATTAAGTCGTATTCAACTTGATATATGGTGTCAAATTCGAGCTTAGCAGGTTAGGTTTTCCGTCACTTTTGACACAGACTGACGCAACACCTAACCCGCTTACCTCGAATTTGACATAGACTTACAGTTCCACCAACATATTATTTATACGTTGTATAACCAAGACCATCCAAAAACGTTCGATCATTTCTGAAGATACTCTATTTGTTACATTCAAATTCAATTTTAATGGTCAATGCTTAGCAACCGTTTCACTATCAATTGCCACCGGAAGAGTAGATCTTTAAAATAAACTAGCATCACTCCAGCGCCATGGTGCGTAGTCTCGTGGATGCACGGGATATTGATATGATCATTAAATTATAAAGCATTCAATAACTACACAATAATAAAGCAGCAACTAGTCCAGTTTTGATTGCAATTGTAATACAAATTAGTCAAGACTTATCTGAAACAAGTAATTATTGTTATAAAATGTACGTAATATAAAAGTTTCATTCTTACATATTTAGTCATGTAGTTGAAAACATACTCAATGTAAAACTGTTAACCTAAAAATATAATTTATGACAATTAGAAAAGTCATAACTAGTAATAAAATAAACTGTATATTCATTTGTTTTATAACTATTAGTTTTAGCGGGTAGTTTAAAAATAAACAGAACAAATGGGTTGTATAAAAATATAAATTGATTACTACTACAGAAGGATATGCTGCCAACCATAACAAGGAGAGCTGTAGCAGAGCTCTGGCGAATAGAAGACTATAGAAGATAAAGAGCTCGAAGATAGAAGCTTACAAAGTGAGTCTATTAACGTTCACCTTAAAACATGACACATATAAAAGGAAAGGAGTAATATAAAATATATCTGCTACTTACAAAGTCATTAAAATGGAATTTAATTGAATCATATATTAAATAATAATAAAATTTGTAAAGAGACAGTAATATTAATCTAAAATAGATTTAACTGAAATTAAGTCTTTATTAAATATTATTAGCAAAGGTGTTAACCGTACGTTTATATCTTAATCTGATTTTAATAGTAACCCTGAGATAAGAGTCGAATAACTAAGGTTATTATAATTACACGCTAAAGACTGTGGACAAAAGATAAGATTGAAATCAACATTTTAAATAAAACCCTGAGAATAAAATTTAAATTAAATAAAATCAAATAAAAGCTATTAAACCACAGCAATATATGTTATATATATATATATATATAATACTAGAAGTTCATTAGCTATTAGTTTTTTAAAGGATTAACTTCAACAATAGCAGGCATCCCCTTCACGTATTTAATTGTTTTATCAGCAACGCCTTGATCATTCATAGCCATATTTCTTGTGTAGGTCCTCTAAATACTGGAGTTGCTCTAGGGTTTCATCACCCTCGACGATTAAATTTTGAAACGGAGATGTTTTTAACAAATTCTTATTACATAAAATGGAACGAACCTTTTGGATATTAGAAAATTTTACTTTTAAACCTCTAGGTTTATTATACTGTATTTGACCAACTCTCTTAGTTTCAAGTGGTATATAAGTAACACCATTGCTAATCATGTCAAGATTTTTTAGAACAGTATCATCAGCGTTAGCGGCATTTGAGTCAACCACTGGAACATTGGGCATTATAATAATACTTGCACGGT
The DNA here is from genome assembly GCA_940337035.1 of Agriotes lineatus. Classification (NCBI taxonomy): domain Eukaryota; kingdom Metazoa; phylum Arthropoda; class Insecta; order Coleoptera; family Elateridae; genus Agriotes; species Agriotes lineatus. Next base: position 57,641 of record CALNHX010003582.1, on the reverse strand, counting down.
TAATTCTGCCAGTTTATTCTGTTAAAATTGTTTTAAAATTGCCACCTTCAAATTGTTCTTGAGCTAGTCCTAAAATTTATTTTTGATAGCAGCTATTTTGTTTTCCAGGTACAAAAAATTATCAGATATTTTATCATGAAGCGCTTGATCTTCCAGATTGCTACATTTATCACTATATATTCTTAAGCTTTTGGATTTTAAACGAGCAAACATTTGCAAAGTGCTCAGCAGATAACGCTAAGTTCTCCAAGTGATGCCCAATGCCACTGCAGTTGAAAACGGATTTATTCTTCGTAGATTGTTTGCAGGACAAGTATTAATAGATGGCATATTGGTTACCTTCGGGTGCGGAATCTAAGTAAACCGTTCCACTATCTTCTTTGCTGTACTGCATAAAATGCATTCAGTCATTGCGAAAAACAGCTGACTGATAATGATAAACAAAGTGAGGTCTTTAGTCTTAGGTGTAAATAATGCAAATCTTAACTGACATCAAACTCACTATATTTGTCGCACTACTTAGTCTAAAATACAGCCAGAAATTCAAAAATTCAGCAATAAAAATCAGCGAATAGTAACGAGCGGTATAAAACACGTGTCAGCGGTGCGATACTTCAGTATTTTATACTCAATTCAGGGATTTAAAGGTATTTTTTGTATTAAAAAAAGAAGATAGCCATTTTGACTTGGAGGTTAAATTATAACCATTTCAAGGAATTGCAAGTAATTTTCCTGGCCTTATTAGATCAGTCTATTATCGTGTTTGAGTATCATAGTTTTTCCTCTACAGTTAGTACGCTGTCACACTATTTTTCTAAAAACAACGTACGTGAGATAAATTCAACTTATTTGATTTATGCAAGTTTTTAACTGGTCATTAACGAGCACGAAAGTTCCATCTGTAATAAAATCTGAAGAAGGCGATGATCGTTAAGTAAAGGTAAAGTTTTATTAAGTAATTAAAGCAAGGACATAAAGGAGATATTCTCTGTTTAATAAAACGTTTTCCATAACGTTAGCTGTTATTACTTCAAGATTAATCTGCGTCTGATAACATTAAGTTTTATACTATTTACTGTATTCAGACTTTATGAATGGCAGTGAATAAGAAAACATAATATATTGTTAATAAGAATCAGAAATAACTGGCCACTTACGGACAAAAGTGATGGCAAAAGCTCAAGGACCAATTAAAAGAAGTAACAGTAATTTTTATTCGAAAAAGTGACTGAAGTTTTGATAAATTACCTTTTCGCCCCAGTTTCGCCAGTGCGTATGCTTCCTGGCAATTTCGCGGAATGTGTTCGCACAGCTCGCATGTAATGGAAAAAATCGTTCAATTTAGCCGAGAAAATTACTGTTATTTATTTAGAATATTTGCAGTACGGAGAATTGCGCATTACAATGAGGCGAAAACGGCCATTAAAAATCGGACATTAAATTTGAACCAAATTATCTTTAAATGGCGGCCGTTTCCCACGGTTCGCATGATTAAACTGCCCTGGTTTATGACTTCTTAGTTCTTGGTCGCCCACAAAAGAAGTGCTTAACAACCCAGACGAAGAGCTCCAACAAATTAGTCACGTGTTAACGTGACGGAGTAGCGTTTTACTAATGAGCCTTTCCAATTGTGTATCCGCAGATTAATAACTATGGATTATTTGAAGTAACATAAATTGATTATGGTTTGAAGAGCATCTAGAATTTTCGATACATTTGAATATACCTCGGGATCGAAAAAACATGAATTAGGATATAGTAGAGAGGCCAAACTAAATTATCTCGTCAAATAACGATTTTCGTGGGACTGAGTAGCTTTATACCGACAAGTGGTACCTTCTTATTCGGTGGTGTTTCCTGAGTATGAAAAATCATGTTGTCGCTTTCTCAGCCTGTGGAGGGAAGAGCTATGTCGTCACAAATATGGCCATTCTTGGTTCCAGGTTTTAGTACAGTAAAGCTAGGGTTTAACCCAAACATAAAAAAAAAATTCTACCCAGCAGGAAACTGTTTAGTACACTCCTCTCAATAGGTGGTAAAAAGCTGCACAACATTGCGCGTCTGGTTTAGGAGGGAGGGGGGTGGAAATGTGGTAAAATGGTAGGTTTCAACAGTTTTATAGTTTTTCGCAAATATCTCGTTAACTGCAAGGTTTAGCGCAAACTTTATCTTATACAAAATTAATCTATATTTAATTTACAATAAAAATGGTGTTATGCATTTTTGACTTCCCGAAAAGGGTTACAGAGATATGGAAGGGGTAATGATGTCATTATTTTCCGGTTAGCTTGGGATTCATCAAATTCACTTAAAAATGAGTGTGTTTCGTTATAAAAAGTACTTAGTGACGCATCAATAAGATAGGAATATTTGCATGTGTGTATGTATGTATGTTGGTACAGAGCAGGCAACTCTGCTACCATGTAGGTGGAAACACCAAATGCTGAAGAATCGTCGAAAGACGCCCTATGCTTCTACAGGAGCAAAAACGAATGATGATGATGATGATGATGTATGTATGTACGGCTATGTGTATGTATATGATAATATATCTACATTGCTCCCCCCCTTTGTCGCTTTTATTTTCATTTTGCCTATTTTTCTCTTTGAATAATTCATTATATCGTTTTTTTCGTTCCCATTTGTGTTCTTATAATTACACCTACTTAAATTACCTCTATCTTTTGTCATATCATCCTAAAAAGATAAAATCATGTGGATATCATTGAAACAGGGTTAACTACAAACTTTATTTAATAAGCCGTAATACAAAAAATAATGGAAATTGTTTTCTTCACAATACATGCTTTTCAGTAAATTCAATGTTCTTCAATGAAAAGTGGTATGTACAACGTTCAAGGTAGTTACATAATAATAAATAACAGCAATCAGTAACCTAAAAACCTTCAAGCTCTTTTTCATGTTGAATATTATCTTCATCGATGCCGTCGTCAATAATTAGTGCATCTGTGTTGGTGCACCCATGTCCGGAGCAATTCTTGCACGTGTTTGAGCATTTCAAGCCACTCTGTCGACGCTTACAGTTCCTGACAAACCCCGCATTACAAGTGTAAACAATGAGGGAGAGCAATTTTTCAGGATCAGCTGCTTTGTGGTTGCAACTGGACGCGCATAACCACCAATCCTTTTCCAACCCCATTTTAGTGAATCTTTATTGAGATTGAGCCATTGCTGCACTTGATGGTAAACTCTATAAGAGTGTTGTTGTGCAGCTGCTGAAGTAGGGAAAAGTACAGCCAACCTGAAATTTGTGTGTACAGGCTCCTTTGCGATGGTCTACAAATAACATTGATGGCGCAGATTATCCAAATTATCTGCATTTGTTGATGCAAATATTGAAAGGAAGAAATGGTTTCCAGCCAGTTACTGCATCTGGGTCTGCATTTGGGTGGTTAAAAGTCAACTGCTTTAAGTAAAATTCCTTGTAACGTCGCACGCTTTCAGAAGGCGTTATTTTTCCCTTTCTATAAATTGAAGAGGCGGTATCACATCCGGCGAAAGTGTGAACTGCCAAGAGAACATCCTTCATTTTCCCGATACCACGCTGAATGTCTCCAATGCAGTAAACTTTTTCTTCTTGGTTATACCTTTATTCGGTGCAACCATCTTCAACTGTTTGATGGTTGGAGCATGAAAAACCAACAAGACCAATAAATCGGTGTCATTGCCAATTACGATACCCTCTGTTTCCTTCTTTGATTCGTCAATTGTAGTAAAAACGATCTTGGTGTCAGCATCACATTCTGCCTGAATCACTTTGCAGCCAGTTTGCTGTAAGTGTACAGTGATGAGAGTAATCAGTTGTATCTTGTTCTTAATACTAGTTAGAAATTTTGCTTGTCCTAGAGTGACATTAATTCCATCTTCCACTTTCACTTCAACATGTGTAGTAGTGGATGATCTGCTTAAATGTTATTCGTCTTTTATGCTGGGTGCTTTACCATAACCACCTGGCCTCCCCACTTCTTTGAACACTTTATATAATACACTTGGAGAGAATATTACGAGTTCATAGGCGTGATTTTTGCTTTTTTTGACAAACAGAAAAAGTTACATTTTTACCCCCTCTATATTTCCGTAATCGTTTACTGCAGTGCAAAAATTCATACGACCATTTTTATTGTAAATTAAATGTACATTAATTTTGTGTAAGATCAAGTTTGCGCTAAACCTTGCAGTTAACGAGATATTTGCGAAAAACTGTAAAACTGTTGAAACCTACCATTTTACCACCTTTCCAACCCCCTCCCGCCTAAATCCGACACGCAAGGTCATGCAACTTTTTTCCACTTACTAAGAGGAGGGTACTAAACAGTTTGCCACTGGGTAGAATTTTCTTTTTTGGATGTTTGGGTTAAACCTAGTCTTACTGTATTAAAACCTGATACCAAGAATCGCCATCTTTGTGACGTCATAGCTCCTCACTCCACAGGCTGAGAAAGCGACAACAGGAGTTTTTCTACTAAGGAAACACCGCTGATTACAATGGTATCACTTGTCGGTATAAACCTACTCAGTCCCACGAAAATAATTATTAATTCACTTGGCCTCCCTACTAATATGCCTTGATCAAATTATTAAAAGCTATGTATAACATACACATTCTGCTGCCCGGTAGATAATTCTAGTGGCCTAATACCTTTACTGCCTTTACTGACATGCAGATCAGTAGCAAATGTAATAAAATTTGCTAAGATTTTAAAGAATTGTTTGAAGAAATTTTAGTAGTCATCTTATTTTACTTCATTTAAAAAAATGAGATGAAGCAGAGGAAAAGAGAAGAGAAAGAGGAAGCCGGGTTTTCCAAAAGTGGTAAGAAAATACAAAAATCCCATAAGAATAACACATTAGATACAATTTTTAAAATAATGGCGGTCTTAATGATGGAAGAACTAGAAAAAAAACAAATGGAATATAGAAAAGAGATGTCTATTAAAACGAACAAATTAAAGGGAGTAAGAGGCCAGTAGAATGAAATAGAAGAATTAGAGAAGAGAGAAACGACACACAATATCGTAATAATGGGCCTACAAATGAATACAACAGATGAAGAAGAAATTAAAGGGGGAATGAACCTACTACAGAAACGTCTATGCCTTGCAGTTGAAATTAATCAGGCATATAAAATTGGTCCCTAAGCATGTATAATAGAATAAAATTAACTCAGAACAAAATCAATACATTAAGAAAGAAGCGCGCCATACAGCAGTTCCAAAAATAAAACATTTGTATAAACCCCGACCGCACCATAAAAGAATGAGAAGTTGAGAAGCACCTAAGAGAGAATAGCAAAGCGAAAAAGGTACAAAAGAAAAAACTAATACTAAGGCACCAGAAACTTATAATAAATGGCAAGACATGGGTTTGGAACAATGAGGAAGTAAAACTCACCCAAAAGCCAAAAACCTTCCAATTCAAAAAACCGATGGAAAAGAACCCGGAAGGACAAATAATAACGACGTATCCTAATGAAAAGGGGCATGGTAAAGCATACAAGTTAAGTAGGGGAAATGAAAAGAATACTTCAAAAAATCAAGAGCAACGGTTAACCAAGAAGAAAATACTTGGTATGTGGGGACCTGGAAGAGTGTTGTGGGGTTAAAGGAGAAAGAACACGAATTACTACATGAACTTGAAAACTGTAAGATAGGTATTGCTATGATCCCGTTTTATTCTACTCCTTATTTTTGTCTATCCACAGCTCAAGCATGCAATTGTAACAAAATTGTTCGACTCTTATCTCTTTGGGGTTACGTCAGAATTCAATTAGAATATACACAATGTAATAACCATAGGACTTTAATATGAGGCAATTGCTCTTTTGTAATGACAGACCTGTACTTTCAATATTCATTACATTTCTTTGAATATTATAAGCTAAAATTTAATATTAACCTCAATTTTATTTAAGTAACACTATATGTTAACATAAAGGTTTTTTTATTTATTTTATTTATTTTATTTTTGGGTAAATAACAGGTGTACATCAAAGACGGACACCCTATAACAATTTACCACTACATAAACATAATCATTAATATATAGCAGTCTGCGTTTATAAGCCGAACAAAAAATAACAAAGAAAATAGAATATGACTGATAACAAAATGGTAAATGATCTAAAATTAATTAATGACTTAATTCCGCAATCTAAGAATTACACTAGACATCTTATTTTTAAATTCTCTAAAAGAACATACAAACATATCAGGACAGTTTTCACGAGCATTATAAAAATTGAAATTGACAGATAATCTGTACACTGGAGAGTTAATAGCACAATTGGTGTTGCAAACAGATACAGATAAGAGGTCATTGCTTCGGGTCATTCGCTGTGGAACCCGCAGGTAAAATTCCGACAATAAATCCGCACAATCTATTTGATAATTCATCAATTTAAATAGTGTACACATGTCGATTAGTTTTCGTCGGGATACTAACGTGTGCAAGTTATCGGGAAAATGCATAAATTTATGTTTAAGATGTTTAATAAATTTATTTTGAATTCGTTCGATTCTTGAAATGTAAATATTATACTGCGGGTTCCACACGGATACAGCAAATTCAAGTATACTTCTGACTAATGAATTGTACAATAAAATCATTGTGGTAGCGCTATTAAAAGGTTTACATGTTCTAATTATAAATCCTAATACTCTATAGGCTTTCTGTGTAATTGAGTCAATGTGTTTGTCAAACCTCAGTTTGCTATCCAATATAACACCTAAGTCCTTGATGCTGAGCGTATTGTTTACATTTGCATTGTTAATTTGATAAGTGTAATTTATTCCATTGCGATTTCTTGTAAACTGCATGCAATTACACTTATCAGGATTCAGTACTAAGCGGTTGTGGGGTTATTTTTTGTTATGTTATAGATAATGTTCAATATTATATCTTTTATTAAACTTTCATTTCTTGAACACTGTTATTTTACTGAACTTATTTGTTGTCAATTTTCTATTACATACTTGATTATACTCAATTTTATATTTTTTATTAGTTGTAAAAATGGCCTTTGCACCAGTTACATCATGATTCTTTCTTGTACCGTCGCGTCGTTAACAATTCTTTTAGAATAGACTTCACGCACACAAAGTTAACATCTTCATTCGTTTTACAATCACTTTCTTCTTTAAGACCACACTTATTGGTTTTATAATTCTTATTGGTGCAGTATTTATATTAGTAAAATTGAATTTCTATATCATTAGCTCAATTTTTAAAGTGGTGTAATTAAAATTTTATTTTTACACGCCCTTTTTTGTTCTTGTTATTTTATTTTCCCTCAAAAACCTTTGACATAGTTACATTTACAAATATCAAAATTACAGATTCCTACTTATCAACCTTTATGACGTTATAATTTTACAAATCATATTTTTAGATTAACAAGTTCTTGAATGTGCTTGCCTCCAATTATTATGCACCCTTTAATATTACAAATGTGCAACAAATAAACTTATGTTTAATCTCTTCTGATCATAGTTACTTTTACAGATAAAGCCTGACTAGCAGAATAACTTAGTTCAAGAATTATTATCTTCATCTAATTTAAATTACACTTGTAACCACAAATGGACAAATAACTGGTATAGTTTATAATGTTACGTGCAAATTAATTTAATAACTATGAATCTATCTAACTTATATTTGTGTTAGCTAATAGAAAGTCATTTTATTTATTGATGAACTGCAATACTATTGTAGGAAATAGACTTTTTGGAACTGTGTTACTTGACTCAATATCCTTTTTATTTGCTTCATAATTAAGCTGAATGTTAATTATATTTTATTTTAAATGCTTTTCCATTTTAAGACCATTTCAGTATATTAGCATTAATGGAAAACAAAAAGGAAGAAAATGGAATGGCAACACTAAAAGATAAAAATGTACTTATTTATAGCGGAGAAGAGAATATTAGCGCACGAGGCGGAGTGGCCTGCTTTGTTAAAAAGGAATTTGCACATACTCTAAACAACTGGGATTATAGTTTCCAAAGGTTAATGGCGGTAAAATTAATGCTTGACAACTTAAAGCTGATAATCTGTTACGGTCCAAACGAGGATGATGTAGCCGATACAAAGAATATTTTCTGGAACAGCGTAGAGCAAAAATACGATAATATTACATACAAGGCCATTATTATTGGCAACTTAAATGCGACAGTAGGTAGAGAGTATAGAAAAAGAGAGCCGACAGATTCGAAGAAAAATCTTTAAACAATAACGAGAAAAGGTTGATTCAAGTGTATGAATATAATCATCTGACTATAACCAATTTCTTCTTCAAACACAAAATTATACATAGGATAACAAAAAAAAATTTTAAAGTAGAGATGAAAAATGTATTGTCCACTATGTAATAGTTTCCAAAGAAATGTTAAAAGAAGTAAAACATGCGAGGGTCAGAAGAGGGTATGAAATTGGAAGCGACTATTTTCTAGTACACACTACCCTTAAATACAGAGTATCACACAAACGAAATATAGAGAAAGGGGCAAAATAAAACGAAAATAAAGGTATACAAACTAATAGTTGAAAAGGTACAACGGGAATATGCTAAAAATATTGATTAAATCCTTGGGTTAGGAACTTAGTTGCTGGAAGATTTCGAAACGAAATGGAAATACTAAAGAAGTCTGTAGCACTATGTGATCAAATGCAGAGCATAAACAAACTACCTGGTAATATGATAATGTTAAGGATGAAGTTACAAGGAAAAGGATAAAACACAAGAGAAATAAAGCACAAAGCATAAAAGTAAAGCAGGTAATATTAGAAGCAAAGAAAGAAAGCTGGAACAAGTTTGGCGAAACGCAAGAAAAATAGCAAAGATAACATAAAATATTTCACAGAAGTACAAAGAATCTGGAAAACAAAGATCAAACGGTTACGAAACAAATAAAGGCTAAAACTGACACAGCTTTGAGTGCAGAAAATGAGATATTCGAGAGATGGAAGAAGCACTTCAGAGTGCTTCTAAATACGTCAAGAGCTCAGAACAAAAACATTACAGCGACAGTTTTGGGCCCGGGGGCCGTGATCTTCACCGGGCCCCTTAATTGCCAAGTGTAAGTCCTAGTCTTGCCAAAGCATTTTTGGTTATCATTTTTCAATTATTTTTTTAAATTCATAAACAGAAACATCAGAGCAAAATGAACAATAGCGAGTGTTTTTCTCGAACTCATTGAAACTTTATACGGGACCGAGTTTGGACCTGCCGGGCTTTAAACTTCAGGAGGCCCGTTGGGCCCCCTGAAGTTCAGGGCCCGGGGGCCGCTGCCTACTTTGCCCCTTCGGTAGTTACGCCACTGTACAACGATTTAAATATGGCTACGGGACACTACAAGGAAAAAGACAAAACAAGTACAAAGTAACACAGAAGGCATTAAGAATAGAATTAAAATGTCTAAAACTAGATAAGATTCCAGGAGACGACGAGATACCGCAGGAAGTGCGGGAAGTTTTTAAGTGATAAATGTATAAGAGCATTGTTAGAAATATACAATTTAGTATGGAAAACAAAAAAGATACCACAATATTGGGCTAACTCGATTGTATTACCATTATTTAAAAAAAGCGGACTTAAAATGATTGTAATAATTACTGAGGATTTTTATTAGTTTATAAAGCAGAGAAAATATATTAGGCAATAATAGAGAAGAGAGAGGGAAGCTGTCACTGCAAGTTTGATCTGATTTGTCAAATTGACATGTGATCGAAAATAATCAAATTGGATTGGACTATAATCTATGTAAGAACTATCATTGTATTTGATGTTGCTTGTTGTTATCTTCTTGATGCTTTATCTAGCTAATTGTGTTGTGACATCGTTATTTGTTGTTATTTTGTTAAATGTATACACATATGTATAGCAAGTTGCCTAAACTACCAAATGGTTTAAGTCGTTAACTACATAAGACCTCATTTCGTAGACTTATTTACGCCCTGGCGTCTACTAGAAAGATAGTTAATAACTCATAAGTTCCACCAAATGCGTCGCGTCGGGATCGCACTGTCTTTGGATAAAATTCGCAATTTTGATTGCGTTGGGGTTTGGGGTTCGACTAGAACGGATAACAATATATATACTGCAATTCTTGGTAAGTCAATGCTGCAGCGTCCAGACACGGAAGCAGCACTTTCTGTTCTGTCCTTGTCTAAGCGAAATCTTATCGTTATTTCTGTTATAAATTTGCTAGAGGTGACTGTAATCATGAACCACATAACTAATAACATAAAATACCGTATAAAATACCAGTATCTATAACATTTTTTTAAACCTTTCAATTAGTGCTACATTTAAAAATTCAAGATTAGGTTTTATAGTTGCAAGTGAACCAATAAAACTACGCAAACGATTGCGTCGATTCTAATGATTTGTGCAACAAAGCCGAACAAATACGGCTTGAAGTAAAATTTTTGGATGCCGTGCGAATCATGTACAACACAGGAACGTATTGACGATCAATTGTTAATACAGCAACAGGTAAGATAGTTAAAGAACAGACATAAACTGATAAACATCAGCATCTCTTTTTTACTTTAAAGTTTAACAATTACGAAATTTTCCATGAACTAATTTAAATTCTTTAAAATGGAATGGGCTTTTTAAAAAATTGAATAACTCAGTAGCGGCTGGTGATAATTGTATTTAGCAGGCTCTTTATTTTTAACAAGGACTAAGAAAATATAATTATTATTCACTCACCTACATTTCGTCAATTTTTTAATCCAAATATAGCCATAATATTTAATTTAAATAATAAAAAAAAAGTCAAGTCAAGTGTTACAAAACGAAACACGATAATAATGTATTTAATGGAAAACAAAACAAAGCATTTAATGCACCAAATCCACAAATCCATTTATTTTTTATGTAAATGTTCACAGAAAAATTCCTTGTGTAACCACAATTTCCAACTTGATGTGACACGTTGAAAATGAAGTACCGATGTAGGGCAGCTGGGCAGCCAAGTTTGTTTGTTTTAACTTTTGTAGGCTTTTAAAATTAATGCTCAGAATAGTGGTTACGCTATTCTCCTCCAGTTTTTTTAAAGAAACTTCACGAAATAGCCGATATCAACCAAGATAAATAAGCACGGTCTAACTAAAACCGATATTATGTAATATCAACCAAACACGACGCATAACCATACAAGAATGCGAGAATTCAACTTGTACTCGTACATTTGTAGTTTATTTCAATTCCAAGGGTGCGCCACAATATTTTCAAGAAATTATGCTATCGGCGCGGCGGGCAGCTTTACCCTCGGATCACATTACATTTCGAGAGTGCTATATGTATTTCTAATATTACGTTAAGCCCGCGAGTATGCAACGGTGGCGGTTCCAACATCGACAGTCTTCGAATCACATTGAAACTGCTATATCGCCGATTCTGCAGGTACAACGTTCTCGCCCCTAATTCCCAAACAAGTATGGAGCTTCCTTTCGGAGAGCCCACAGTAGCTGCCAGATGCATGGTGCATATGACACGAGCGAGTATGTTGACATGTAACTCATATTATGCTGCCATATGTTATAAGCGGTATCGAATAGCGAGTTTCTGCATAACATCACTTAAACTTTATTGTAATATAACGGTGGGATAGATGATAAAATATATTTTCAGGGGCAATATAATAAGTAGTATGCCTATTATCGATAATGTTTTAATGAATATTAGTTATAATCCCTATGCATTGGGATTATAGCAAAATGATATTCTCAAAAATATATAGATTATTAGGCATACTACGAATTATGTTTGGGAACAGAATATAATGATTTAAAATATACCTATAGAAGAGGGAGCGTAATACTATTTTATACCCTGAGTTCCTGATTATCAATGCTAATGATCAATGTTTGTCGGAGATACACTTTTTGTAGCTTTTATGCTTATAACGCACGACCTCACCTCGAAAAATCAGCTGACATATCTAAAATAGTTCATTTGATACGTGAAACAAAACAAAGTTAGCTCGTACCAAATCGAAAATTGCGAGTCGCTATATTGTCAGTATGGTAGAAGTTGATATTGGCCGATGACTTAAATTTAAGAGATGATTGGCTCAAAATTTAACGAAAGATATTCCCAATTACAGAATAGTTATGTTATTCTAATGACAGATAGGCTGTTGGCCGATGGGAGACTTGACTTCCTGAGCCCCCAAGGAGCAGCTGCCACTGGAATAACTATATTAACCTATAGAAAACTATATATGCAAAACTGGCGGATTAACTCCATATTACGCTATTAAGGAACACTTCTCGAATAGGAAGAATAATTAAAAATTTATTCCTATTGTATTTTATGAAAATATGGTAGTCCAAAGTTTTAGTATTAATTTTATTAATATAAGTAGTAATTAGGATAGAATAACATTACACACGTAAAGTGAATAATCCAAATGTAAATGCTTCTAAATAATTGTGTCAATTAACGGACATAAATGCAAGAACTGTTAATATAAAATTCTAAACTTAAATAATTTGTTTAAATCATCAAAAATGCATTTGACAGCAGTGCTTTTAATAAGTTGCATAAAAGTTATTTCTGTTATTTCATTTATTTATGGGTTTCATTATTCTGTATTTTTTTATTAATGACACCTATTAATGAACGATTTCTTGTTTTTATAAATGTTTTATAATATTTATTGGTGACTTATACAGTGTCCGAGGATTGATGTTACAAGAGGTGCGATGGACTAAAAAAAAAGATTTTTTTTAAGATTGTGGGATTAAGTCCTGCTTCTTTTGAAGAGAATTTTAAGAATATTTTCAGTGTTTCAGAAATAAGTCGGCCTTGACAGTGAAGCGAAAACTATTTTCTTTTTAGGTAAATTACCCTATTTGTTCACGATACGGCAAGATTTTGTCAAGAAAAGTTGTTCAGAATAATAAATTATGGCCCTATACAAAATTTTAGGAAGATTGACCTAATTATAAGCCATTCACGATCTTTTCGGGTCAGATGAGGCTATGACCATCTAGTAATTTTGTTGGCAGTACCTCTGTGGCAACTAAACACCCTAATGCAAATTGACACTTTTTGTGTAAGGTTAGGTGGTTTTTAGTTTAAGGTTATATTTTCTGAATAGGTACACTGTTGCCGGATCCCTGTTTAAATTAAGGACATAAAATTGAAATGATTTGACAATTGACGACAGAAACGAAAATGAGAACTAATGCATAAGAAATGCATTCCATATTAATGTTTATTGCAATTTGGATAAGAATTGTGTACATGATATGAATATGCCACTTTATTTTACATGCTTGCTGCATGCTTGCTTGTTGGCTGGCTGGTGTGGAAGTATAAAGATGTCACAAAACTGATACCAAATAAATTTAGTAGAGCAATTGAGCATGTGAAAAATGTAAATATCTTGTCAAATGGATCGCTTGCTGATTTTACTTCATGTTGATTTTCACATCTGCCATATAACATTTCAACACTAATAAGTGGGTAGGTAGTAAATTATTATACATTACTGTTTTTGTTTGTTTTTCCTTTCCAAAATTTTTATTTTTTAACGTACAGAAAATACCTATATTCTCTAGGCTCTACATCAACTTTTTTAAATCTGGTTTCTCATTTTTAAATTGGAAGTAGCATCGTTTAATGGAAATTTGTTGTTGTAACAAAATTACTTTGGGCATTTTGACTTTTCCTTTGACAGAAATTAAAATTATTTTTTTATTATACCTGCATCAGAATCGCCTTTTAAAGCACGCCTGAGCGTGCGAATACAGGCGATTAAAGCTCGCCGAGCTTTAAAGGTTGTCAAGGAAACGACTGAATGCAACAACGGACACGGACGCGACAAAAACGTAAATAATTCTCGTAACTATAGTAGCAATATTATTATGCCCTATCGATTTATCACGATAAAAATTATTTCTAAGTTTTTAGTGCGTAATTTATTTCCAGTATTGGAGGTATAATAAAAAATAGCGTAAAGTATTCGTGGATAACTGGTCTTTAAAACACTTGCTCTATTTCGAGCACTCCGGCTACGCCGTCGTGCTCGAAAACTGGCGCGTGTTTTAAAGACCTTATTATCCACTCATACTTTAATATACTATTATACACTTGATAAATAATTTATTATGTATGCAGTATCCGCCAAAAAGTCGGCATAATACGGGAAAAAAATTATTTTTGATTTTTCAAAAAAACTTTACGTCAATAATTTGTGCTTGTATACCTATTTAGCCCCTATTATATACACCGAGTGATTTTTACTTATTGAGAAAATAGAGTTTTTCGAAATTTTCAAAATCCGAAAAGTGCTATTTTTCGGAACTTAAGTAAGATTTCAATGACATTTTTTTAGGGTGTGTTATTTTTAGATGACTGAACAATGTTAAGGCCAGAAAACCCCTATTTTTTTAACTTGAGCTAAAAATAAATTTCCCTGTTAATGAATTACTGGTACAAAAATCTTGTAAATGTCATTTTACAGTTGTCTAAATGAGGTGACTTTTCTTTATCCAATTTACATGTTCTAGAAATCTCTTCATTTAGACAACTGTAAAAGAACATTTACAGGATTTTTGTAACAGTAGTTCATTCACAGGGCTAAATTCGAGTTTCTAGAAGTCATTTAAATAGATATTAATTGGAATGGAAAAATATTTCTGCTAAAAAGCGCCTTGCATAAAAAACGTAAAAATTATGCAAACATACTACTTTTCGGTAAATAATAAAAAATTTAAAGAACTAATTAACATTTTATATTATTTTTCCAATTATAAATTGTCGAAATCTTCACATAAAAAATGAACTTTAATATTAAGTCTTGGTATGTGAAATTTTGGAAAATATTGAAAAAATTGAAAAATTAATTTTTGGCTAAAGTTGAAAAATTAGGGGTTTTCTGGGCTTGAGATTGTTAAGTTAGCTAAAAGTAACACACTCTAAAAAAATCTCATTGAAATCTTACTTCACTTCCAAAAAATAGTACTTTTCGGATTTTACAATTTCGAAAAACTCCAATTTCTAAATAAGTAAAAATCACTCGGTACGGTACTAGTGATGGGAAGTTTCGATACTTTTGCGGACTCGTTCATTCCAATCCCATTCCGCAAGTGGATCGAGTCCATCGGATTCGATCCTCGGATCGACATCGAAATTAAATGTACAGCTGATTGCAAATAAAAGTGGGACAAGTCTTGAGACTACTTTTTGCGTTTTTAATAACGTGTGAAACTTTCTCTAACTTATATTTCCGTAGGTGAATACATAAAATATTATTAAAGATAGAAGCATAAGAAAAGGAACATAATTACGAGTATTTAATATGTTATTGTACTTCATATTACAATATTACATAGTAGCTGTCCCAGTTTTATTTGCAATCAGCTGTACATTTCCGACACCCGGGGTCCTCGGTCATTCCGGACCCGGAACGAACAACGCGCGTATCTTTGTTTTGGTGAGTGGTCACGCAGTCGGTAATTCAGCATATTTATATGTCTCAAATATCAATTGGGCACATACAAAGACGCCAAAAGCCATAAATCACTGATAACTGATAAAAAAGCATGCAACTTCAGCCGTATCCTGTGTCACCTGTCGACGTCGAGCCTCGAACACGAACACTATCATCACTTGCTGTTCCCCATCAACACATTATATTGTATTCTGTATTGAAATGGATTGAATAACGGAATGCCAAAGGAATGAATGTCCACGAGAATTGACGCCGACCTTTTCGTTCCTCGGAACGAATCTGGACCGAAACTTGGACTCGATCCAAATCGATCCTACCCCGGATTCGATCCTTTGTATCGAATCCGACCGGATCGACACATCGCTACTCGGTAGATATGATAGGGGTTAAATAGTAGGGATGCACCGATACGGGTTTTTTGGCCGATACCGATATATCGGCCGATACCGATATAATCGAGGCCGATACGCCGATATATCGGCCGATATATTCTCATTGCTCTCCCCACTACTTTTTGACTACATGCAAGCACGTGTGCGCCGCTGCTTGCTTGATTCGGGCGGGGTAATCCCCTAAATACGAACTCTAGCTTAGGTTTGCTTATGGAGATGTCTTCTTGTCATTTCGTTTTAATAACGCAATTTAACAGTCATTTTTTTTCTTGACCTATTAGTTTGTGTTGTTAACAATTTCTGATGATGCAAGACCTTGAAATGGCATCGCCTGATCGAATGTTTTTGCTGATGAACCGAGCTCTGTGGACTAGTGGTTACCACGTCTGCTTAGTATTCGAGAGGTCGTGGGTTCGATTCCCTTGGCCGCCTTCTTTGATTCAGGTTTTTTGGTGGTTTTCCTGAGTCAACAGAGTACCTTCTCTGAAGCGAATGTCGGGGCAGTACTTCTCCACCTTTCCTGGCCTCTCTTGCATTCTCCACCCATTCTGAAATATTCCCGTTATTGGCTGAAGAGGGACGCAAGGGGCCCCCAGCTGGGGGAATTTAAATGACCCTGAACCTTTACCTTTTTCTTTTTTGCTGATGCAGTGCATTCCAGAAGCTGGAAGATATTTCGCTGCATGGTGCAACACACTGGATGGAGAGCCTAATATTTTTACATAATAATTTACAAAAAATGAATTTTCAATATTAGATAGTAGTTATATTTTATACTCCACAATGATTATTTACATTTTATTGTTCATTTCTTATAATAAATATTAAAATATTAAATATTGAAAGGAAATTAACTTTTGCCGATATATCGGCAAAAAGGAAGGCCGATATGACCGATACCGATATATCCCTATTTCGGCCGATATGGCCCATATGCCGATACCGAGTATCGGTATCGGTGCATCCCTATTAAATAGGTTCTTAGACAAGCACAAATTATTGAGGTAAAAAGTTTTTTTGAAAAATCAAAAATGATTTTTTTCCCATATTATGCCGACTTTTTGGCGGACAATGTATATTGTTGTGATTAGAGCTTACAATATCGGTATCCCGGGATCCCGGACAATTTTTATCCGGTATTGATTTCAAAAATACCGGTATTTCGGTATTAACGTAATGTCTCATTTAAAAAAACAAAAAAGACCGTTTTTCAAATAGAACGCGTATTAAATAAAAACCGTACCCAGACCTGGAAGGTGTCAAAGTGGTTGCCTAACCGATCGAGGTTTTAAGGCGCAGAGGGTCGCAGCTCCGTTTGGCTGCTGAAACAGTTTTTCTATTTGAAAAACGGTCTTTTTTGTGATTTCTCGAAAACCGGGAAGTGTCACGTGACTGAAATTCGGTTTCGGACCTGACATGACCATTCCAAACATATAACTTTCATAACTTTTTTCTCTATCTCTTACGGTTTGGCTGCTGAAACAGCGTCCCAGACAGACCAGCGTCCCAGACAGACAAGTCTATTATATATATGGATTACATTTATAAAAATATTTATTACAGTTAAAAATGAAATATGTCTCATAGTGTGACCAATAAATCAAAATATTTATTCAAAGTATTTTTAGTTAAACAAATTATAGCATAATTAATTTTAACATATTTTAATTATTATTAGACATACCATAACCCCATGGAGGTCATGGATGCAAAAAACCTTGCTGAGCACAGAAAAGGAAACGATGAAGCTTCCGTTTGGAACCATTTCCTAACAGAAAAAAGTTGGCAATGGGCTAAATGTAACGTGTTCTAACGAAGTAAAATGCGGTGGAGGTTCTAATTGTGGCCTTCATATCCATTTAAAAACAATGCATAGATTAAATCTTTAAAAAGTGTGAACTCTCTAACAGTGACAGACAAGGTGCTTCGAAATTTCCGAAACTATTAATAACCTGGTTATTTTAAAAACAATAAAAATAATAAACTTCCAGAAGTGCTCGCACGCATGACCGTTCGCGATGGCCTGTCTTAATATTTTCCTTAATTCTTATGACATACGAAAAGGTTTTGAGTGCAAGGGAGTTTAAAGATATACCAAAATCTTCACTCACAATAGAAAATATGGTGCTAGGATATAGCAAGATTATTAGAGAAACTATAACTATAACTCCTTTTGTAAGCAACGTTAATTTTAACAATCAATTTTTCTTTGTTTCTTGGATATTTTTTTAAATGTAATAACTAGGTATAAATCTAATAAGTACATTTTAAATAGTAATACCGGTATCCCGGTATTAAAAGTTTTGAATACCGAATACCGGTATTAAGATTTTGGTCCGGTATTGTAAGCACTAGTTGTGATACACTAAAGATGGTTGAAAGATAAAAATATAAAACTAATAAATTTGGAAGATTACTACAATCAAATCTTGAAGTGTTTGGATAGAATTGGGTGTTAATTTTGAAATGAATAATGAAATTTACTTGAGACAATGAGTGAGGTAATTTGATAATGAAATAACATTTGAGTATACAAATTTGATGGTTGAGTTTAATTTTAATAAAGTTCAAGCCAAGGTTTCAATTGACAAATGTATTTGTTAGAATGATAAGAATTAATAGCATGTAATAATAGGATATTTAAAATAAATAAGTGTGCAATAAGAATTGTATCTAACAGGAATAACATTTTTGTTTAATTAGTTACTGAAACAACTCATGAAAAATGTACATGAATTTTTGAAATAACGAATTTTGGTAAATAAAAAAAATGGGAAATTAATGCCTTAATTTGTATTATTGTCTGGTAAATGCAAATTAAAAGGGACTATAAACAAATCTATGTGGTGTAATAGGTGAGAATATAACGTTTAAATAAATATATACAATCGGTGAAGAGATTGTACCATATAGTGAATCGGAAATAAATAACACAGAAGATTATACTATTTGAATGGGATTTGGATTTATTGATACATACAAGAAATAATAAGGATTCATTGGTGACATTGGTGGTTGCATGGAAGACAAGTCACGCATTTGAAAGGAGGTTGTCATAATTAGCTGATTGATTTGGATAATTTTGTGGGTATTTGCTGTATTGCTGACATCGGACTATCTGCAGAATAAACAAGGTTAGATTTGGATCATCATAATACTGAAACTTACCTGGAGTCGATTGGTGTGACGGTGACGTTTAAAAGGGAGCAGGACTGGATTCTAAGAACAGTAGGAGTTATTGACAGGATAGATGCAGTTCGAGGGTTGACAGACCATCGAAGTTGTTACTGTTTGAGGAATAAGCGGTAGGCGTTGCAGACAGTCGACATCGGAAGCTGTTGTTGGTTGGATTTTTACAGTGAAAGCTAGATAAGTTTAAAGGTTTGTGTAAAGAATTTATAAAAGCTTTTTGAATAACAATTCAGTAAAAGAAAGTGTAAAAATAAACTTAATGCAGTACTTACGTAGGAGATTTGATTGATATGTGTTTCAATGTAAAGTATAATTGTCAATACCTGGTTTGAAAAGGTGTAGAAGTCAAGTTGACATTAAATGTCATTTAGTAGTAAAAGATTTTTAAAATACAATTAAAAATTCAATTAACAGATCACTAGATTGGCGAACCACCCTGATAAGAGTACTCAGTTAAAATAATTATTCAAAATACGTAATTGATTTGAAAATTAAATAAGGGCTATCTAAAAGTAAAGCTATTATACAAATATTAGCTGTTTAATGTGGTGCATTGTTGTCACTACAATATATATTAAAATAATAAATCTGGCAATGTGGTGGCAAGAAAATTTCGAACAGACACTGACAGAAAAACAAAGTTGCATCCGCTACATCACCGAGTCAGTTAGTTCAAAATGAAAAGAAAAAAACATAGCCAACTCTGTCCCAAAAAGGTCGCGAACGGATTATACATTAAACCGAAATTTTTAAAATTTACCAAAATAAATGGTAGGTATTTATTAAAAATTCATAATCCCAACAATTAAAGCGTTTGCTGGCGCTCACGCATCGATTACGAGACGCACTCATTAAGACATTTGTTGGTTAAGTAACTATTATTAAGCGTTGTATCCATGGAATCAATGCAGCCTTAACTATTTGTATTTAAACACTGTTACGGGTTAACCTGGTATCAAAGTTAATAAAACCTCGCTATATCTTCAAAAATATAACACACAGATTTTGTTATTATTCCTACTCAGGAAAAGCTTCTTAATAACGTAGTATGGAGGTAATCTGCCACTTTTGTAACACCCTGTATATTAGTATGCACAGAATTATCATATTTTTTGCATAGTGATCGTGAAAGTCGTTTTTTTAAAGAAAAATCGTAAAGAAATGCCAATTTTTTTAACGCAAAATCGTGAAAAAGTACGCTTTTTAAAACTATTTTATTAAAATTGTGAATTGTCAATTTGACAGTTGTAAATTCCGAAGTCCTTTTCGACTAAATTTCGAGTTACAAGAGATCACTATGCAAAACAACTACGTGTACAACACGTTTTGAAAGTCCTTTTTTTATTCATTGGCTTTTACTATTTTACATTTACTGTTATTATGAAATCGAATGTTATGCCATTTTTGCTCCGAATAACATACACAATTTTATTTTTAAACGAATACGTACCTAAATTAAATAATAGTAACAAAATTAGAGAACAATATTTTTTCTACGACCACAACTAAAAGTAGGCCTTTTATAGCACTAGCTTGTTTCACGTTTTATCAAAGAGCATATTATACTCTTTGGTTTTATAACTCAGCGTGTGAAAAGTGAAATCAGCTGTTTACTTTTAGCACACTTTGACAGCTACCGGCTGCAGAAACAGTCACCTGCGTCGTCACGGCCATCTCTTTACTATGACATAATTGATAACTGTCATAAATGCAAACCTTTGTTAAATCGATTTTTATGGATTAATAACAGTAAATTTATAGTCCGGGAGCCCGTGACACTTTTCAATGTCACATTAGTTTAAGGTTTAGACACTCTTTATTCTCTTATTCTGATAGTACAAATCCCCAAAATGAGTTGCTGCCGGCGCACCCGCGGGGTCATCGCTACCGGCAGGGTTGCAAATGTGTTGAAAAAGGAGGGGTGAATGTCAAACAAGTTTAAGGCTAAAACTTTGTATAGTGCTTAAGGGTACTGAAAAATACTGGAAAATGCTTTGCTGCCAGCGAAATCGCGGGGCCGTATATTGCTGCCACCCCCGCAAACACGAAAAAAAAGTCGATCGGCAGGACAATTAGTTTAAGGCTGAATTTTTTTTCCCAAGTAGTTTGATGTATATACTAATAGAAAAACATTTGCTGCCGATGATCTGGTGGGGCAGAGGCCAGGCAGTTGCAATCAAAGGTGACGCGGCGCGTGCCATGCGTACATGCCGCGCAAGGACTTGCAACTTGCAATTCATGCAATTGCACTGTAAAAGTACATACTTTTTATTGTTATATTGCAAAAGAACTGTTTATTTATGAAAAGTATAAATACTGAAAACTATGTTTCGTATGTTTTTGTAATTTTCGTGGAAGGTATAATTTGTGAACATCATGTAAGTAGATTCCTTTTAATTGAGTGAATGGTCATCTTCACATTCATTGTTTCTTCTTCTAATGATCCACGTGTCCCATCTTTAACATAAATGTAGAAATTCGGAAAAAGTATATATTAATTACAAACATTATTTCTACTATGCTATTGACGTATACGTACAAAAAGTATAATTAATGAAAATCATCAACGTCGCTATCACTAGAATCGTCTTCATTGAATGAAAGGTCATCTTCAGAGTCATTTTCACTTTCCTCAGGTTGTCCAAGTGTCCCATCTTCTACATGAATGTACAAAGTGTAAGAAACGATACATTAATTACAAGAGTATAAACGAAATTGTGAAACATGATAATTTCAGGGATTTTAATGTTACACGATATTTTCAAGCGCTTTCTCGAAAATATATTGTTTATTGGAATTTTTTTATACACCTTTGATGCCTGGCCTCTGCCCCACCAGATCATCGGCAGCAAATGTTTTTCTATTAGTATATACATCAAACTACTTGGGAAAAAAAATTCAGCGTTAAACTAATTGTCCTGCCGATCGACTTTTTTTACGTGTTTGCGGGGGTGGCAGCAATATACGGCCCCGCGATTTCGCTGGCAGCAAAGCATTTTCCAGTATTTTTCAGTACCCTTAAGCACTATACAAAGTTTTAGCCTTAAACTTGTTTGACATTCACCCCTCCTTTTTCAACACATTTGCAACCCTGCCGGTAGCGATGGCCCCGCGGGTGCGCCGGCAGCAACTCATTTTGGGGATTTGTACTATCAGAATAAGAGAATAAAGAGTGTCTAAACCTTAAACTAATGTGACATTGAAAAGTGTCACGGGCTCCCGGACTATTAAGGCAGTAGAAAAAATATTGTGTGCAAACTCGTGCATAAACATTCACTTTAGCACTTGTTGCACAAATAGCTATTAGACACAACGTGAAAAATCAATATTGAGGTAGAATCGAGATATGGAAATACAGGCTGAGTCATTTTAATCTTTGGATGCGTTTATCCAGTGACGGAAGCAAGATGGTGAAAAATACTCCGGGACAAAATTGTTCGGGGTGAAGGGGGACAACTTTTAGCACCAAAATCCACTCCCCACCGTACTCCCCCCGCGGGGAGGGGGGGGGGTCAACTTTCAAATTTCAAATGGAACCCTCCCTTTTTTTTCATGGATTCAGGTTCCTGATAAAAAAAATATGAAATTTTTGTCCAAACAATTTTTCATGAAAATGCTTTCTTCAGTCAGTTTTAGCGCATCTTACAATCCCACCCTTGGCGTTACCCAGGAACAACGACGTGGACGTGGTGGGATTTTGTTCCCATCGGGGTGCTTTTTTGGCGTGAGTCCCCTTGCGTCTCACGTATGGGGTGCTTTTTTTGCGTGAGTCCCCTTGCCTCTCACGTACGGGGTGCTTTTTTCGCGTGAGTCCCGTTGCCTCTCACGAAATGATGCTTTGCACACCTACGCGTTGAGCAATTGCTCGAAATTTCCACCGTTATTCTGAATACATAAATGCAATCGCCTTTGAAAATGCTCGATCGTACTCAACAATACCATACGCGGTATTGCTGCACACGCTACTCGGATTCGCTCCATCATGTCTTCCCTGGTCGTTGGAGCTCGGCTACTTACCACATTTTTTAGATATCCCCACAAGTAAAAATCAGGAGATGTCAGATCTGGTGATCGCGCAGGCCATGCTCTGGGACCTGCTCGACCAATCCATCTCCGGGGAAACTGGAGATTTAGGTAATTGCGGACAATACGTGCATACTGTGGTGGTGCACGTCCAGTTGAATCCATAATCTACGCCTTGTTTCAAGGTCAACATCTAACAATCCGGGTAAATGATCTCGGACAAAAGATAGAAATATCTCCCCAGTTACATTAACCTCAAAACAATAAGGCCCAATCAAGTACCCGTTGACGATGCCACACCACACGTTCAAGCTCCAGCGGTGCTGATGGTCCACCGGCCGATACCAGTAAGGCTGCACCTCCGACCAAAAATGACAATTATGTCGATTCAATCCGCCGATATTGTTGAATGTCGCCTCGTCAGAGAACATCACATAATCAAAGAATCGCTGATCAACTTGGATCATTTGCAACGCCCACTGACAGAACTGGACGGGCATTCTCATATCGTTCTCTGATAGCTGCTGGGTTAATGTTATGTGGTAGGGGTGAAATTTTCTGGCATTCAAGATGCGTATTACCGTTCTTTGTGAGATGCCCATCTCTCTTTCGATCTGGCGACTACTTATGTGCGGATTGATATGCACAAGAGCTAATACGGTGAGAACACGCGCGTCATTTTCATCATAGACGTGACGTGGGCGTTGCCGCCGTAGACGCCCTTCTCTAGCTCGTTGAAGGAGGTTCCGGATTGTCACCTCACTTGGATGTCTTCTGTCAGGATACCGGTCTGCATAAATCGCAGCAGCAGCTGCGTAATTCAGAAGACATTCGCCCAACACTAAGATCATGTCTACAATTTCCGAAGGTGGATAATCGGCCATATTGGGTAAAAAAATTACACCGAAGCGATCAAGCAAAGTGTATTGAAATTTTTTCGCAAAACAATGTTGAGAATGTCGTGATTAAAATGACCAGAGCGCAGGGAAGAGCCACTACGGGAGGGGAAATTGAGCGAGCATCGCGAAAGCGGGGCGGAAGCGTCAGTTGGTGGGAGAGCCGGCTGAGGCTGGTAGGAGAGCCGGATGAGGCTGGTAGGAGTTGTAGACGGCGCGCGCAACTTTGGTGGGAGAAAGGCTCGCTGCTCTTGTGCCTCTTGTTATGTGCAGAAGGAGAGAATAAGGCCGAAAATCGCACTTTGTTTCCATGCGCTCTGCGATTAACTATGTACTCTCAACTATGTACATCACGAGCGTAGGTCCAATCTAACGTTCTGGAACCTCAATCGTGGAAATTTTTGTCATTTTGGTGAAGCATTGACACTTTTGGCCCTGATGACAGCTACCTGACAGCTGTGATGACATCGTGTGGGGACAATTTTATGGCTGTAGACCTGGTAACTCCATATCGAGCGCTATCAATCATGTGTGCTGTTTCGGAAAAATGTCCATTCACTGTAGTTCTTATATAGGGCCATAATGGGGGGGTCATAATTCTGACCGAAGAAAGCATTTTCATGAAAAATTGTTCGGACAAAAATTTCATATTTTTTATCAGGAGCCCGAATTCATTGGAAAAAAATGGGGGGTTTCATTTGAAATTTGAAAGTTGACCCCCCCCCCCCACGGGGGGGAGTACGAGGGGGAGTGGATTTTGGTGGCAAAAGTTGTCCCCCTTCACCCCGAACAATTTTGTCCCGGGGTATTTTTCACCATCTTGCTTCCCTCACTGGATAAACGCGTCCAAAGATTAAAATGACTCAGCCTGTATATTTTCCATGGTTACAATCTATGAAAATAAAAAATAATAATTAAATAATATTGTTAACATGCTTCATGTTTCTATTTTATATAATTAGACAGATGAAGTAGTAACAGTAGCAACTTTATATGCCTAAAGTGACACGTTTACCTTGTTAGTCAAGTCAAATAGGTTGTCACTTTTATGACGTTTGAAAATAAATGTTATTTTCTAGAAACATATTAGTTGTTTCATTTTTAAATTAACTCCACCATTTCGAAACCAAATCTCCCCTGATTCAATGCTTTACTTCTACGATCACATTTTAAACATTTTATTTGTCATTTATAGTCCTGGACACATAGGTGTGTTCATTTAATATCGAATTTATTCCACATCTTATGATGTAATTAGGGTTTCCAAGTCACGGGACCAAAAGTGTTTTCGGGACTAACGAGCTAAATTTCAAGTCCCGGGACTAGTCCCGAAGATCCCGAAAATGGTCCCGAAAGGGGTTCAGGTAAAATTTGCGAATGCAATTTCCACAGAAAAACAAGTGTTTTAAGTTAAATAAAGTATTTCTGTGCTGATAATCTGCGTTGGGACTCGTCTATAACTTCATTGCTTTCTTCTGTTACTAAAAATGTCGCTCTTCATCTTTTGCTTTTGTTTGAACTGCAAAGTGCTTGTATAATTCTTTCGTCAAGCTGCTCTGATTATGATAATTTTATAGGAACAAACTTTACATTTTGCCAATTGTTTATCTTCAATATATAAAATCGTTGCCATCTTGATCTCAAATCGTTAATTTTTTTAATGTAGAATAAAGGTAGGTTAGGAATCAGAATTCATTCTAATTGTACCGCTTTAGCAGACAAATAACCTTTAAAACCCAAAAATATTAATTATTCAGCTTCTTCGCACACAATTTTAAAAGTCTACAAATTTAGTTACCTTACTCTTACTACGTACGCACACGACTACGCGAAAAATATATCCAACTCCAACAAAAGAAACAGACAAATGCATAAATAGAAGAAGATATGCAGATGTGGCTGAAACCACACACAGGTTTAATTGTAACCTACTGAAAACAATAGCTCTCCTGCCTACGCAAAACGCAAATAATAAAGCATGTGCAAGAGGCATGAGTAATACGCCGGACGGCGGTGAATACCCGTCCTAATTCTCTGATATCGAATATACGCACGTATGTCGACATGGTCCCGGGACTTTTCCTGGGCTGACTGTGGTCCCGGGACTCGGTTTTTGTGGTAGAATCTCGGGACTGGAAATCCTAGATGTAATATCTCTATATGTTTATTTAAACGGTGCCGTGTAATAAAAGGTTTATGAAAACATATTTAATGATAGAGGAAATCTTTGCAACAGTATTTATCAAGATTGTCAGGCAGTGCTCCACACGAATTTTGAAAAGTCGTCATAAACAATAGAAAACTGATTGGAAAGTGCATAAGAGGTAAAGGTAGTGGAAAGGGAGAAAATATTATTTTTCTGTGTATTCAGTTTCATTAAAAATAAATGCAGATGAAATAATGTGATATTTAAAAAATCCAAATATAAATATTTAGACAAATAAACAACATTGCAACACTTCTTGGTCTTCTCCACATTATTTCATTGTATCATGTATTGGAACGACGCACAAGTTCCATCCTCAGGACAAAAAGTAGTTATGTGACAAGCTGTTGCGTTGAAAGCACATTTCAAAAATAACGTTGTACAGTAAAAATTATTGAAAGTTACAATTGCACTAAGTGAAACTTGAAAAATGTAGAATTAATAATTTAAAGTTAAATTTAAATTTCCCAAAATGCTAAAAATGTTACATATTAATTAAAATTACAAAACAAGGAATAAGGTGATGACTTTAGAAGAAAGCAATCTCTGGAAATGTTTCAGTTTCCAGATATGGCTATCTTCAAAAGCTGTGGCCTCTTTCTTTAGAACTGTTTGTTTTAGATCAAGTCAAGGGGTCCCGGGTGGTGTAGCTTGAACAAGCGTCCACGTTCGATCAGCAGAGTTAAGCAACGCTCTTTCTGGTCAAAACTTGGATGGGAGTTCCACGGCTGCATCTCTCGGCGCCTCGTGATACGGCTGTCACGGAAATAGTTGGTCCCGGCGGTCATAACATCATCACAGTCGTTAGTGGGGTTGGAAGTCCCCATAAATGCACAGCGACGCCTATAATTGGCCTAACGGCTGTTAGCTGAGTGCGAAATAAATAAAAATAAATAAAAATAAAAAAATTAAATTAAATAATAAATTAATAAGAAGGTATAGGTGTGCAAAGCGCAAAATATCTTAATTTTTCTTTTAAAAATTGCTAATGACAGTTACGTTTTGGGATAATTCTGAAATAGCTTTCTCTTTCTCTCTCTTTTTCTTTCTTTCTTCAGCCTCCTTCTATGATAGTGTTTAGAAAAGAAAATCGAAGAGCATAGTATTATGCATTGTTAACACAGTTCATGAAATTATTTCTTTCAGGACAATCCATCTCAATACAAATCTTATTTGCAAAAATGCATGGGAAGTATTTAATTTAATTTAATTCGCACTCAGCCAACAGCCGTTAGGCCAATTATAGGCGTCTCTGTGCAGTTATGAGGACTTCCAACCCCACTAAAGACTGTCATGATGTTGTATGACCGACGGGACCAACTTTTTTCCGTGATAGCCGTACCACGAGGCGCCGAGAGATGCAGCCGTGGAACTCCCATCCAAGTTCTGACCAGAGACAGCGTTGCTTAACTCTGCTGATCGAACGTGGATGCTTGTTCAAGCTACACCACTCGGGATATTTGCGAACCAAGGTTTAAAATATATTTATGTAGAAAAAATTCATGATCCTACATTATTATGAAACAACACAGAGTGAGATATCGTCTTTAGTTGGCAAGTGATACTCGTAGCCTAAAAATATTGCAAAAACAAATCTTCAATTTAAGAGAGAATTACGTTGAATAAATAAAATACCACAATGGATTTCTTGTAACTATAGTGCGGGATATTCCATGTCTTTTATATACAGGGTGTTTGGTTCACCGACGTATATCCAAAAGGAGGTGGTAGGTGAGTCGGTTTGGAACTTATTTAACCAAAAATACCTTTATACAAAATTTCACGGTTTCTGAGATAAAGCCAACTTTGTGATTTTATTAAATTACTGCAGTTTTAGTATGATTAATTTTAATTAGACACAACCTGCAAACTTTTAATTTCTTGTAACTTTTATTTTAATAGTCTTTGATATCTGTTCTATCAAATAAAATCACTTGATACACTCTACATGTGATAAAACAAAATATGGAGTCGACTAAAGTTCAAAAATGTATTCTCTAGATATCAAACTTTGATCTAGTAAGCCACGTATAAACCGTGACACTTTGTATAAAGGTATTTTTGGTTAAATAAGTTCCAAACCGACTCACCTACCACCTCCTTTCGGATATACGTCGGTGAACCAAACACCCTGTATACACGAATGTTTGCTAATTTTCGATCATTATTATCTCTTTCTGCAATTATTCCTTTATTAAACACAAACAAGCCATTATTAAATTTACAGTATCAAAAATAAAAGTGTAGTCTGGACAGCTGAATAATATCAGTTTAATGTGAGGGATTTACGAGGGAGCAATTAGGAAAATTATAACAGGAATGAAAAATTGCTGAAATCAATTACTATATTTTAATTAAGGGTAATAATTGAATACCATCCTAACACCGCATCATCATTAGCACCGCTAATTCTCGGGTGTGTATAAACGGAGTACATCCTTTATTAAATCGTAGTTTATAATCCATCACCTTAAAGCGGCCATTCCATAGTTAACTCCATTTTATCGGCTGGGGGATATGAAGAGCTCCAGTTTTACTAAGATCTCTAGCTTACGCACAACTACTATTGCTAGTATTTTAATGGCCTCAAACAAATAAAAGATAAACATAGCGTGCATTTCTTAGTTATTCTAAAATATTCTAGCTTTGTAAATCAGTTAACTGGAGATAAACAATAATAGTTGTGTATTTTATTATTAAAAATATAAAAGGTTTAATTTTACTGAAAGTTACATTTATCCTTTCGAATTGAGATAACGGTTAAAACAGTGTCACAAATAAATGGACACTTTTATTAGTCATTCTATAGCTACCTCATTAATTGAATCCTGCAATCAACTCGTACTTTAGCGAGTGGGGTGGTTGCCAAGTTACAGTCAACGTGACAGCGCCCTACAGTGACAACCTTTCAAAGTTTTATAGAGAGAATATTTTTAAAATGTCACAATCTACTACCAGTTCGGAACAATCCAGTAAATCCAGTGACAGCAAAAGACACAAAAAGATATCTTTTAACCAACCTAATCGGCGCAATTATCCAGACCTGTACGATATAATCAAACCAACTGTCATAAGTGATAGCATGGCCGCATGTTTAGAAATGGCGAAGTCAAAACGCAAGAAACATTTTAACCTAATGAAGCAAGTTGTTACGCAGACCAAGCTGAAGGTTCCGGAGGTGGAGCCAGAATATCCAAAAATTGCTAAAAAGGTTACTCCGCACTCGACGATGTTCAAACATGCGCAGCTGCTACCGACAACTCCAAACACGAAGTACATAGACAGAGATATTTTGAAGCGAATTGCTAGCCCTAAGCTGCAAGAAACCTTTTCCGTTGTGTTATCAGAATTGATGAACTATGTGAGGGAGGAGTTTATCAATATAACCCACCAAGTCGGAGTTATTTGCGTTGTTAACCCTCCGGATGAGTCTGTCCAAGGGCATGTTAGTCTAAAACCCTATCTAACACTTGGCTGGCCAGAGATGCGCGAAACGCGGTTGCGTATCAAAAGAAAGTTGGAACTACGTTTATTCACAACTTACCCTCTGATTCGGAAAATCTTAAAGTGTTGCATTGTAGAGCTACCCGAATGTTTAATAAATTTCGCGGAGTATCGCAACAAACCTTACGACATCGAAGAACTATGCAGTCTGTTCTACGGACAAATTAGAGAAGCTCAGCTAACAATTCGTGCTTGGTACAAGAAAGTACTCGCAGCCGTGCGTGATGACAAAACTCACGTTCCCATAAACTTAAAACAGAAATATTTCGGGTGCGGAACTGGTCTAATGTCTGTCTATGTCAGTCAAGCATTGCGAGCCACCATAGAACACCTCATTAACGTGACAGCGCAAGAAGAGCAAATCCCTTATCTCAAAATGAGTCTCTGCTTTGAGAAGAAGATTTATATTTACCCATCGCTAGTTCAAGTCTGCCACCTGTACATGCATCTTGTCGGGAAAATTTCATCAATAGCAAACGATTTGCCCGTTTTAGAAGCTTACCGTTGCATGGGATACAACAATAAGTTTATTCAAATCTACATCTCCCCGCTACGACGAGAAAACTACGAGCGGCAAATCAAATACAACATTGTAAAACACTTCGCCCCTATTGAAAACTACGTCACGGCTTTGAATAATGAGTTTGCTTTTATATACTCGGAGCTTAGCAAGTGGCACTTTACTAGCGACGAGCTGGCTAAGCTACCGTCAAATGATAGTTTTCAAAGGCTGAAATGGCCTTCGGTTACCTTTGATCGTAAGGAATCAATTTCCCCGGAAGAGTTTCATGAAAGCGCAGCGCAGATAGAGAGGCCATTTCGACCTGCAAAACCAGAGCCCCCGCCACCCCCTGGGATTTTACCTTTCACATTTTCCTTTACTTCCTTAGAATCGGTTGGAAGCGAACTGCATCTTAAATTAGCCGATATAATGATATCCAGAGAACTCTTAGAATTAATGACTGATAGTGTGTACGACGAGGAATCTGGTATGTGTGATAGACCTCCCGAAGAGATGACTTTTGAGGAGGGTTTTACTAAAGTGGACGATTATAGATCGTACATAGATAGAGTACTTGGAATGCTTGACAGAGAATACTATACAGTGGCACAAGTAGGGCAAGATGTATGTAAAGACTCTGTCAACATCGTAATTCAAACTATGATAGAAAAGGTTGCTGGAAAACTTGTTCAACAGCATATCTGGGAAAATGAGGATATATGCGAAACTTTTGAACGGTTAGCTGTTCGCGCTCGGACTGTACCCCAAACATCAGAGGAGTTGGTTGAACTCGGTGCTTACATGCTATGGGCAAGTACGGATCTTTTAAACAGCCTGAAAGAAAGGATAGAGCTTTCGCTTACTATCATCACGAAACTTATGGAAATGATTACGATTACTAAGGACCACCTGTCTCTAAATGCAAAAACCATCAATTGGGTCCATAATGTTAAAGAGGTCTTGGAACAGAACTCAACAATATTCGAAGCTTGCAAATTTGAGTTCGAGGAACGCTTACAGAACGCCATAGCATCGTTGCTGAATGACATTGCGGGCTTCTTTCCTCGCTTAGAACTGCTGGATGAAATGGATGATGCAGATAACGCTAGAGAATATGTGAAAGATTTGGCTGCTTTGTTGGTACAAATAAGAAACTTTGATGCACGACTGGCTTGGATCAATAGCGAACAGCGGACATTTAAACATCCCTTAACGGATATTGCAGATCTTAAAGATATTAAAACTCACCTGTTTACGTTTTACCGACTGGCCAGAGTTTGCTTCCGCTGGAAAAGAAGTTATGGCGCATGGATGGATGGCCCTTTCGAATTTCTGGACTTTTCGGTGGCCGAATCGTTGGTAGATGAATATTTTAAAGAACTTTTGAAAACTCAAAAAATGTACAGAAACAAACTTCGACAAGCGGGTGCGGAAAACACTCGTCTAACTTTTAAAGGTCAAGTAGATGACCCAGATCCGTGTAACCAACCATCTCCAATTAAATTATGCGGAAAAGCTCTGCAAGATATTAAAGACTTTAGACCAGGTTTAAATATGATGAATATCATGTGCAACGATGCCTTGCTGCAAAGGCATTGGGATGAGATGTCAGAAATAGCTGGGTTTGATATGACACCTAATGCAGGAACTACTCTTAATAAACTTTTACATATGGGATTAGATAATGATATAGACAAATACGAAATAATAAGCAGCGGAGCAATTAAAGAAAGACAACTTTTAGTGGGTCTACAAAAAATGCAGGCAGAATGGGAAAGCGTTTTCTTTAAAACTAGTTCGTATAAGGATACAGGAATTAGCATTTTAACTGCTTTGGATGATATACAAGTAATTTTAGATGATCATATAATAAAAACGTTAACGATGAGGGGGTCAGTTTTTGTAAAACCATATGAAGCTGAAGTTAAGTTGTGGTACGAAAAAATCACTAGAATAAATGCGACTCTAGACGAATGGGGCAAAGTTCAAGCTCAGTGGTTGTACCTACTTCCCATATTTTCATCTAAAGATATTGTCAGCCAAATGCCTGAAGAAGGCAATCTGTTTAAAGAAGTTGACGGGGTATATAGACGATATATGAACGTAGTTAACAGAGAACCAAAAGTACTAGACACAGCAGGATCGATAGGACTATTAGAAAATCTAATACATTGTACGGAATTACTTGAAAAAATTAACGAAGGCGTTGCCGCTTACCTAGAAAGAAAACGATTATATTTTCCAAGATTCTTCTTTTTATCTAACGACGAAATGTTAGAAATTCTATCAGAAACTAAGGATCCCCTGCGTGTCCAACCGCATTTAAGGAAATGCTTTGAAGGTATAAACAGGCTCGAGTTCGATCAAAAGTTGCAAATACACGCCATGTTCAGCGAAGAAAAAGAAAGAATCGGGTTTCTGTCAATCATCAATACCGAAGAAGCGCGAGGTAGCGTCGAAAAATGGTTAGTTCAGGTAGAAACGCAAATGCTAACTTCTGTTCGCGATAAAATTGCCAACAGTTGGGAAGATTATCAGGTTACGGAACGACCCGAATGGGTAACACTATGGCCAGGGCAAGTTGTTTTAGCTGTCTCTCAAATTTTCTGGACTTCTAACGTTCATACAGCACTAAATTCTGCAATAAAAACTGCTTTTAACGATTTTCTTGAAACCTTGAAAAGTGACCTGACGGATATAGTGACATTGGTTAGAAGTACAAACATAACTAATTTAGCAAGAATAACAATCAAGGCTTTAATTGTAATAGATGTCCATGCCAAGGACGTTACCCAAGACTTGTACGATAAAAAAGTGAAAAGCGACAACGAATTCAAATGGTTAGCTCAGCTACGTTACTATTGGGAGGAAGAATGCATGGTTCGAATAATCAATGCAACTGTGAATTATGCTTACGAGTACTTAGGCAACAGTGATCGACTGGTAATAACACCTCTGACTGACAGGTGCTACAGAACGCTAGTAGGAGCTTACCATTTACATCTTAACGGAGCTCCAGAAGGACCTGCCGGTACTGGTAAAACGGAAACTACCAAAGATTTAGCTAAAGCACTCGCCGTGCAGTGCGTTGTGTTTAATTGCTCCGATGGATTGGACTACAAAGCGATGGGAAAATTCTTTAAAGGACTAGCGTCTGCGGGAGCTTGGGCATGCTTCGATGAGTTCAATAGGATTGAAGTGGAAGTTTTATCAGTTGTAGCACAACAAATTCTGTGCATCGTAATGGCTGTGCGAGCCCATGCCACAAAATTTTTGTTCGAAGGAACCGAGTTAAATTTAAATCCTGCTTGCTATGTCTGCATAACTATGAATCCTGGTTATGCCGGACGTTCCGAATTACCGGATAATTTAAAAGTGCTCTTCCGCACGGTAGCTATGATGGTTCCCGATTATGCAATGATAGGTGAAATTTCTTTATACTCATACGGCTTCAAAGACGCTAGAAAGCTCTCAGTGAAGATTGTTACAGTCTATCGGCTTTGCTCAGAACAGTTATCGTCGCAAAACCATTATGACTATGGAATGAGAGCAGTCAAATCGGTATTGTCCGCTTGTGGTAATAACAAACGCAAATTTCCTGACGAAGATGAAGACATACTGCTGCTAAGATCCATACTGGACGTAAATTTACCGAAATTCTTAAACCACGATGTTCCTCTATTTGAAGGTATTATCTCTGATCTGTTCCCTGGGACAGTTCTACCAGAGGCTGATTACACTGTATTTGTTGCTGCTATAAAGATATCTTGCTCTAGACGAAATCTTCAAGTTAAAGAATGTGTATTAACAAAAATTATTCAGACTTACGAGATGATGATTGTACGACACGGTTTTATGCTAGTTGGCGAACCATTTGCAGGCAAAACTTCAACCCTGAAAGTTTTAGCTGACACATTAACAATACTAAACGAACAAGGGGAACCTCAAGAGAAGGTACAATACCAATTTATCAATCCGAAGTCAGTGACGATGGGGCAACTATACGGGCAGTTTGATCCTGTTTCGTACGAATGGTTCGATGGGGTAGTAGCAACTTGCTTTCGCCGATTCGCAACTGATCCAATAAGTGACAGGAAGTGGGTTATTTTCGACGGTCCAGTGGATGCAGTTTGGATTGAAAACATGAATACAGTTTTGGATGACAACAAGAAGTTGTGCTTGATGTCTGGAGAAGTTATGGCCATGTCTAACGTCATGTCTATGATATTCGAAGTAATGGATTTGTCGCAGGCTTCACCTGCCACGGTTTGTATTTGTATTCTTTCTATTATTTACCAGTTATTATTAGATAGTGATTATACTCGATTATATTTTGCATTTACAGGTCTCGCGTTGTGGAATGATATACATGGAACCGGGAACACTAGGGTGGAAGCCTCATGTGGATTCTTGGATTCCTACTTGCGGCGAAGAGTGGTGCGGGGAATACGAAGAATTAATTCTAGCTTTATTCGATTGGATAGTACCACCTTGTTTGTACTATGTTCGTAAATATTGTCGTCAGTTATGTAACTCTGGAGAAGTTAACTTAGTCAGGAATATGATGCAGCTAGTTCATATGGTTTTGACCGATGCCTGTAATAATAGCGTCAAGAAGGAAGAGGACTTCAAACATATGGAAAACTGGATTCAGGCAACTTTCATGTATGCTGGTTCCTGGGGATTAGGGGCAATATTGGATACAGCTTCAAGGCAAAAGTTCGATGAATTCTACAAACAAATGTGGAAAGGTCAAGACGATGATAATCCATATCCCATCATCTTAGAAAAAGTGGATGTTTCTATACCATCGGAAGGGCTTTTGGTTGACTATGCCTATGTATATAAGGGTAAAGGTAGTTGGAAGTACTGGCCTGATATAGTTAGGACGATGCGAGTTGATGAGGCACATAACGTACAACAGATCTTGGTGCCAACTGTTGACACTGTAAAGTACATGAACATGGTAGAAATGCATATTCGACATAAGACTTCAGTGCTTTTGGTAGGGCCTACTGGTACTGGAAAAAGTTTCTATATGCAGGACCTGCTCATGAATAAACTGGACCAAGAAAAAATTGAACCGGCGTTCGTTACTTTCACAGTGAAAATTTCTGCAAACCAAACGCAAGAACTTATAATATCAAAATTACTCAAACGAAGGCGCGGGCACTATGGTGCGCCCAAAGGGAAATTATGTGTTATCTTTGTGGATGATTTAAACATGCCAGTTAAAGAGGTATATGGAGCACAGCCTCCTATAGAGTTGCTACGACAGTATTTCGATCACAAAAATTGGTACGATTTCAAAGATACCAGTGCGTTGTATTTGCATGATATTTTAATAACTGCCGCCATGGGACCGCCAGGTGGAAGCAGACAAGATATCTATCAAAGATTTTTACGTCACTTTAGTATATTCTCAATAAACGAATTTTCTGAAGAAAGTATGGCTAAGATTTACACAAACATTCTGTTGCTTGGTTTGAAGAACAATGGATTTCCTAGTGATGTAATTCAGTTTGTCCAACATACCGTGGCGGCCACCTTAGATGTATATCAACAATCTATGATGAATTTGCGCCCTACTCCAGCTAAGAGTCACTACATATTCAACTTAAGAGACTGCTCTCGAATAATTTTTGGTTGCGCAATGTTAAGAAAGGAATGTGCGGAGAGTAAATCTATGTTCGCAAAGATATGGGTGCATGAAGTCCTGCGTGTTATTTATGACAGATTAGTGGAAGAAAAGGACAAGAACTGGTTGTATAATAAAATTAGATCCTCTGTAAAGGATTTCTTTAGAGAACATTTCGATAACATGTTCGAACATTTGAATCAAAATGCAGAAGGAAAAATTAGCGA
Source organism: Agriotes lineatus (assembly GCA_940337035.1). Classification (NCBI taxonomy): domain Eukaryota; kingdom Metazoa; phylum Arthropoda; class Insecta; order Coleoptera; family Elateridae; genus Agriotes; species Agriotes lineatus. The sequence goes on along the minus strand of CALNHX010003582.1, from coordinate 21,570 downwards.
AGAAGAATTGCAAAAGCTCATGTTTGGCACATATTTAGATGCCGATGCTACTGAAGATGAACAGAAATACGAAGAAATTGTGAACCCGCAAAGCTTCTTAGATGTAGCTATGAACGCCTTGGATGAATATAATTCCACTCATAAAACAAAGATGGACGTTGTACTGTTCAAGTATGCTTTAGAGCATTTATCGAAAATTTGTCGCATATTAGCCATGCCAAGTAGCAGCGCGCTACTTGTAGGAGTTAGCGGTTCAGGTCGTCAGTCTCTCACGAAACTTGCAACGACAATGACGGGGCACTCGTTTTTCCAACCAGAAATCACAAAAAATTATGGAATGAACGACTGGCGCGACGATTTGAAAAGAGTAGTGAAGGAGGCAGGAGGGCGAGGGAAGCATACGGTTTTTTTGTTCACCGAAGGCCAGATAAAGGAAGAAGGATTTCTACAAGATATTGACTGTCTCCTCAACGCTGGAGAAGTGCCAAATATATTTCAAATTGATGAAAAGCAAGAAGTGCTGGAGTTGGCCAGGTTGGCAGCTCAAGGTGGTAACAGAAACATAGACGTGAGCGCCTTGGCTGTATTTTCGTTTTTTATCAAGAGGACACGCGAAAAGCTGCACATGATACTTTGCTTCAGTCCTATTGGCTCTGCGTTTAGAACTCGGTTGCGACTTTACCCTTCCTTAGTTAACTGTTGCACTATCGACTGGTTCGAGGATTGGCCGGAAGATGCTTTAGAAAAAGTAGCAGAGAGTTGGATAGAGGAAGTGAATCTTGAAGGAGATGTGAAGAGCGCAGCAATAATAGCTTGTAAATATTTCCACGTATCGTCTAGAAGGATTTCTGCAGACTTCTACCTTGAAACCAATCGTAAATCGTACATTACTTCCGCGTCGTATTTAGAGCTTATAAAAATCTTTACGAACCTAACAAACACTCGGCAAACAGAATTAATGACCTATAAGCGAAGATACGTGGTAGGCTTAGAGAAACTAGAGTTTGCTGCCACTCAAATTGCCGAGATGCAAATAAGTCTTGAAGAGTTCCAGCCTCAACTAAAGATGATGAGTGAAAAGGCGGAGCAAATGATGAAAGAAATAGAAAAAGAAACTATTGAAGTGGAACACACTTCGGCTTTAGTCAGAAGAGATGAAGAAATAGCTAATGCACAAGCAGCGGAATCCCAAGCTTTGAAAGCTGAGTGTGAAGCCGATCTGGCTGAAGCTATTCCAATATTAGAAGAAGCTGTTGCAGCTTTGAATACCCTAAAGCCTGCGGATATCACATTGGTTAAATCTATGAAAAACCCTCCTGAGCCAGTTAAGTTGGTAATGGCTGCTGTTTGCGTCATGAAAGCTATCCCTCCCGACAGATTACCTGATCCTTCGACTGGCCGTAAGATTCTTGATTTTTGGGGCCCTAGCAAAAGAATTCTTGGAGACATAAATTTCCTACAATCCCTTAAAGACTATGATAAAGACAATATTAAAGTTGACATAATGACGAAGATTCGTAAAGAATATTTGCCGCATAAAGATTTTAAACCCCACATCGTTGCTAAAGCTTCTAGTGCAGCCGAGGGTCTTTGCAAGTGGATTATTGCATTGGATAGCTATGACAGGGTAGCCAAAGTTGTTGCCCCTAAAAAGGCAAAATTAGCACAGGCTGAAAAAGAGTTGGCTGCAACAATGGCAGTACTTATGGAGAAAAAGGCACTCGTGGCTAAACTAGAGCAAAAATTAGCAGATTTGAACGTCATGCTGCAGGAGGCTTCTGAAAAGCGGCAGGATTTACAAGATAGGGTCGATTTGTGTGGCAATAAATTAGTTCGTGCTAAACAGCTAATTGGCGGCCTGGGCGGAGAAAAAACCAGATGGACGGCTGCTGCAAATGGTTTACAAGATCAGTATGATTGCCTAGCTGGGGATATTCTCATTTCTTGTGGTATTATAGCTTACCTCTCGCCCTTTACTATGCAATGGCGATCTCTCGCAGTAGAAGATTGGCTGAAATATGTTCAAAAATTACATATTCCAGCAACGCCTACTTACGATTTTACTACGACGTTAGGATCCGAAATAAAGATACAAAATTGGTACATTGCGGGGCTTCCGCGAGATGCGTTTTCTACGGAAAATGCTATTATACAAGATAATTCCAAACGATGGTCATTGTTGGTAGACCCGCAGCAACAAGCAAATTTATGGATAAAAAAAATGGAAAAGAAAAACGATATCAAGGTGACAAAGTTTTCAGACAGTAATTACATGAAGGTACTAGAAGGTTGCATTGAGACGGGAACACCAGCTCTCATTGAAAATATAGTTGAAGATCTTGAAGCTCCCTTGGATCCCCTTCTCCAAAAGGCAACGTTCAGACAAGCAGGAATGCTGGTGATTGCTCTTGGTGACAATGTAATTGCTTACAATGCAAAGTTTAAGTTGTATTTAACGAGCAAAATGAGAAATCCTCATTACTTGCCAGAAGTGTTTAACAAGGTTACTATTATAAATTTTGTCCTCACAGTCACAGGCCTAGACGATCAGTTGCTAGGTATTGTAGTTGCAAAGGAACGTCCAGATCTTCAAAGAAAGCGCGAAGATCTAGTGGTGGAAAATGCTGCCAACAAAGGTGCCTTAGCGGATGCAGAAGAATTGATTTTAAAAACCTTGTCAGAAACTAAAGGTGATATATTGGAAAACGAAGCCGCAATTCAAATTCTAGATCATTCGAAAGCTTTGTCTGTAGATATAATTAAAAAACAGGCTGTTGCAAAACAAACTGAAGAAACTATTGAAAAGTTTCGCTTGAATTACAAACCAATGGCAACTCATTCAGCAGGATTGTATTACTGCATTTCCGATCTGCCAAATGTCGATCCTATGTACCAGTATTCACTTGGATGGTTTATCAACCTTTATATTAGTTCCATTGAAACAGCGAGAAAGTCTCGTGATTTGGACAAAAGACTAAAATTTCTCAAGGAAAACTTTACGTATAATCTATATGCGAACGTTTGTCGTTCGCTGTTTGAGAAAGATAAATTAATGTTTTCTTTCTTATTGTGTACGAAAATTATGTTATCGCTACACCAAATAGATGAAAAGGAACTGGCATTTCTGCTTACGGGAGGCATAGATGTGGAAAATCGTTTAGCAAACCCAGCACCAGAATGGCTAAGTGCCAAATCTTGGAACGAAATTTGTCGCTTAGAAAGTATGCCGCCATTCGCAGGGTTTCGAGAATCATTTGTTAAAAATATAGGTCAGTGGCAGACGTTGTACGATCTTTCAGAGCCGCAAAATTCAAAATTGCCAGATCCATGGGAACAACGAGCTACTTCATTTCAGAAGCTCTTGATTATTAGAACCTTGAGACCCGATAAAGTAAAGGTCGGCATATCACAATTCGTAGAATTGGAAATGGGAACAAAGTTTATAATACCACCACCATTTGATATAGCAAAATCTTTTGAAGATTCCAATTGCCTGAGTCCTTTGGTTTTCATTTTATCTGCTGGTACGGACCCAATGGCCGCCCTAACGAAATATGCTGAAGTGAAAGGTTTTGCGGATAAGTTTCGCTACATATCATTAGGGCAAGGGCAAGGTCCTATCGCGCAAGCAATGGTGGAGCAGGGACAAGACGAAGGGTCTTGGGTGTGCTTGCAAAACTGCCACCTTGCAGTATCGTGGATGATACCATTAGAAAGGATTTGGGAAGGCTTAGATAACAACAACACCCATCCTCACTTTCGTATGTGGTTAACAAGCTACCCTTCAGATAAATTCCCTGTTTCGATTCTCCAAAACGGCGTCAAAATGACCAACGAACCACCAACCGGTTTACAGCAGAACTTGTTACGATCGTACCTGAGCGACCCCGTTAAAAACCCTGACTTTTATAACGGATGCCCCGGACGAGAAGAAATGTTCACGAAACTGCTTTATGGGATTGCATTTTTCCATGCCGTCATTCAAGAAAGAAGAAGTTTTGGCCCCCTCGGGTGGAATATCCCATATGGGTTTAACGAATCCGATTTCGATATATCTGTTCAGCAGCTCCGAATTTTTGTTAACGAATATTCTGACAATCCATACGAAGGAGTGTGTTATCTTACTGGAGAATGTAATTATGGTGGTCGTGTTACTGACGACTGGGACCGGCGGTTGATCGTTACAATCTTAATAGATTTCTTAAATCCAAAAGTGGTAACGAATAAAAACTACAAATTTACAAACATTGGCACTTGCTACAATCTACCCTCGAAAATGGAATACGAGGATTATATAGATCACATAGAAAGTTTGCCTCAGATACATCCTCCCGAAGTGTTTGGCTTACATACCAATGCTGGAATAACTCGCGATCTTCGAGATTCTAATCTACTGCTGGATTCCATGATCTTGCTGCAAGGTGAAGGCAGTTCCTCTGGGGGTGAAGAGGATGTATTTCTAAACATGGTCACCGCGGACATTCTTAGTAAATTGCCCCCTAACTTTGACATGGAGGCTGCTAAGAAAAAATATCCAGTAGATTACAACGAATCAATGAATACAGTCTTAGTGCAGGAAATGGAGCGCTTCATGAGGCTGCTGATCGAGATTCGCACTTCTTTGCAAACTATTCAGAAAGCCATCGAGGGACTTGTAGTTATGACCCCGGCATTGGAAATGCTTCAAGCAGCTTTGCTCTTGGGGCGCATCCCCCCTGCTTGGGCTAAAGTATCTTATCCGAGTTTGAAATCGCTTCCAAACTACGTTGCTGATTTTATACAACGAATTAACTTCTTGCAGACGTGGTTTCTTGAAGGGAAACCGCAGACTTTCTGGCTCTCCGGGTTTTTCTTCACTCAGGCATTTCTCACTGGCGCTAAGCAAAATTATGCTAGAAAGTACGCGATTCCCATAGATCAGTTGACCTTCGATTTTGAAATACTTCATGTAACAACGATAGATCACGCTCCAGAGGACGGAATTTACGTCTATGGATTATATACGGACGGCGCTAGGTGGGACATAAAAAAAGGGGTGTTGGCTGAGCTGCGCCCAAAGATTCTGAACGAATATATGCCTCTTATTTGGCTAAAACCTGTAACAGTGAGTGAATATAATGTACGAGGTCGATACATTAGCCCTCTTTATAAGACTTCGGAACGCCGTGGAGTGTTGTCAACGACCGGACATTCGACAAATTATGTTTTACCGTTTCTTTTAGACACCGATATAGACCCTGCACACTGGATTAAACGCAGTGTTGCCTTATTATGCCAATTAAATTAGTTATACCTTTAGCTATATCTATTCATAGGGCATACGTAACTACTGCATTTATTTTAACTCTGTATTTTATTCCAAAAATAATATTTTATAACCGTTTAAAGATTGTTTTATTATTGGCATGTTAAATAAAGTCAATTCTCTTGCAGAGTGTGACAACGTATTGTGCAGTAAGCAAGGATATATTTTTACAAATAAATCTTAACCTCTCACTGAAAAACAGATGTAACCTGTACAATTATTTTAGAACGCCCTAGAAGTTTACAGAACTTGTTCATATACCACCGCATTGAAAGTTTTTGGTTAGGAATTCAAATATGCAGTTTTTGAGAAATTCTGTGACTTAAATATAATATAACCATGTGTGCATGTTTAGCAAATGCACCATTACATTACTAAATATGTTGTTAAAATTATATTCATCTAAAGGTACAGATTTATCGTATAACTAAAGATTTCACTTTATAAACTATACTCGGTAATAGAATAGCAATCACTTGACATACAATCTTAACAGAAAGATCTATCCAAACCTACTATTAGATTCTGTAAAAAATCTGTCCAAAAACTAACTAAATGCTTAGAAATTACAAGCTACATCAAAGAATACCTTACTGCTTCTTCTGCTATTTATTATTACTAAGCAAAGGTTAGCAGGCAGACATAAAGTATCTTATTAACTTTAGTCGTATGTATCGTATTTTGTACATAGTTATTCGTGAATCCTGCATACGAGTATTTCACTCTCAGGGTGATCAGCAGCCCTTATTGACTCCAAGTTAATGTTTTTGGATGACTTTTTTCAATATTGCTCTCTTCCAATGCATTCTCAAGTAGGTACTAAAATCTGCTACGATGTAAGTTCTCCACAATTAATTTTAAGGAGTTCAACAATTACTGTCGAAAGAGGGATGATATACATTTCTTACTCTCAATTTGGCATCTTTTCTTCAACGCTAAGTACTATTTTTTGCACGCAACTCTTTCAAATGCAAAATCTTTCTTCATCTAAAAAGTGTCACTTTGACAGATGTTCTATATTCTATGAGTCCTCTCAGGCTTGATACTTCATTTTTGGAGAATAGTAAACAGAACACGGAAATTAGTCAAATTAATGTGGAATAGAAGAAAAAAATTATAATAACCTGAAGTTTCTAGGATAGTTTGCTTATGTGTGTAGGAATACATATCAAAAAAGTTCCCACACCCAAGGGGTAAGCTTCACCCCTCCCTCACACACTTTAGGGACACCAAACTGGTTTTTACTTCCTTTTACGATAAAGGAAGTATTGGATTCACCGCAAAAATTCGAAATTGAGTTTTCAACAGGTGTTCACGCTTTAGAGTCCCCTGAACACAAAATTCATTTAGTCCAGTCAAATTAGATATTTACTTGATAAAAATACTACCTGAAAAGTGAAAATGTATTTTTATAGAAAAAAATTCGTAGAATTTAATGAACTACAAAGTAACAGCTCAATCAGTGGAGAAGTGATTCAAAATGGCGGTCAAAGTAATGGCAAAGTAATTTGGCCTACAAAAATGCTCAAAAGCAATTTATTTTTTTTTTAAATATATGCTTATGTAGCTTAAGAAAACAAATAAAACAAGCGTTCGATGGTCAAAATCGATTTATTAGAAAAAAAGTTATCGCCAAAAAACCGCAAAAAATGGCCGATTCTTCAATTGTTCTCAACTTTAAAAGCAAAACTTATATAACGTTGATATTTTCAGAAACCGTAGTACTCGGTGAGCAGAAAGCACACGTTTATTAAATTTTCTAAAATGTTGATTATTTTTTACTTAAATCAATTTTGTCTAAAAAATACGTTTCTGCAGAAATTTATTTACTCAGGTTGCAGCAGCCCTACAACATTGAGCGTAGGCTTAGTTTTTTCCTTAGGAGTTACACTACCACACACAATATGAGCGCGATTTTTTTGCGCTTGCAAATAGGTTCAAATTTAATTTGAAAGGTTGCCTTTTTTCGCGCACAAAATGTTGAATATTTTTGTCGTAAATTTGAATGTCAACATAAGCTAAAATGTCTAAAACAAAAACACACTCTGACGGAAAAAGTTTAAGTTTTTATATTTCTGTTACGATCGTAGAAAAATTAACGTATGATACACGTGTACAAGTGCCATTAAATCATTAGCGACGTTAAAAGCACTCCGCTTTGCGTCGTGCTCTTACACTCGTCGCACGTGCTTTAAAGGCGTACTTATACACTAGTATCATAATATACTATAAATAATGGTTCTGTGGTATTTGAGTTTTTAACCTTTTTTTGCACGATAGAACGATTTTACTTAGTTACCGCGTTTGTTGACAATTAAGTAAGTTATGCTTACCGTTCTAGAACTGTAAGTAAAAATGCGAGGTTAGCAGGTTAGGTTTTGCGTCATTTTTGACACAGACTGACGCAAAACCTAAGCTGCTAACCTCAAATTTGACATAGACTTACAGTGCTACCAACATATAATTCTGTGGTATAATGCCACATTTTACTGACGTTTGAAGAAAAATAATTTCTATAGTGCAAAAAACGTCATAAGCATCACGAACGTTAAGGAATTACCGATCTCAGACAATAATTGAAGTCGTCGCTTCGCTCCTCCCCCAAACAATTGTCTTCGATCGGTAAAATGTCCTTACCGTTCTTAATACTTAATATACTATTGGAGCGGCCGTACTAATATATGCAACTAAATAACTTCTGCGCTGATTGAATCGTTACGAAACAGTTAATAGTTATTTTTGAAAACTTTGCTTACAACTGAAAACTGCAAAACTCGGCATCTAATGTTTTAATTTATGGCAATATTTCTTTTATAAATGACAAATTTAATAGTTTAAAAATCAAGAGTTGAAAAATATTTTGAAACTCAGCGGTAATAAAAATAAATAATCTTACCTGTTCAAATTCCTTGTGCAGTAAAAATTCAAGAAAAGAAATTGCATTTCGTAGTTCACTTGAACGCAAACACCGTAACACACGATCTAGTTCGAGACGCTGAAACAGCTGAACTGGAAACGGAAAACGGAAACTAAACCTTAAAGTTACTTGACAGCAGATTTCCCGTGTTTCATAATACTATGCTAAAAATATCGTTATCTGAGAATAGACCAAACATTATGATTTCTTATCGCAGTTCGGCTATAGTAATCAATTTCAGAAATTAAACTGTTGCATCCAGCAACCTGGTTGTTCTTGATAGCCACCCGGTTAGAAACATATTGGATTTTTGCGTACGTAACAGTTCACCATTTCTGTATATCATTTTCAGTTCTGTTTTATATAAGCAACAAAACTCCAGTTTGCTAAATGATGTGAAATTTAAAAAAAAACGAATAGTTTGGTTGCGGTGGCAATTTTGAAATTCGGATACAGGAAACAGGAATGTCTCGGATAGGATGGTCACATTATTTGTTTTTCGTAACATCGTAATACTGTACCGCTATTTTATTTTAACTGAACTAAATAAACACTTGATTAGTACCTATCAAATTTATTATACAAGGCGATAAAGTTAAATTTTATTCACGAGTGAATCAGTGAATCGTTTAACGTCGAGACGAAGTCGAGACAATGATTCAAGCAAGAGTGGATAGTAATAACTTTATCATCGTGTATAATACAAAATTTTTGTCTATAGCAAGAACTTGAACAATTTCAAAAGAAAAGGAAAGTCAATCACATTTTAAAATCTCAGTAGCTAGATTGGGTTGCTAGGATAATACGAAGCTGTAATATTTACTTTAAATAAAAGTTAGAAAATTAGATTACTTTATCTACCCTTGATGTTCAAGTGCCACTTTATCTACCCTTGCTGTTAATGTAACACTTGACCTTTTGTTCTGAGTCAATTAAAGCACACTCTAACATTTGCTCTAACTGAAAAGAGAGATAAGGAAGAGAAACTTAATAATACAAGGCTTAACGGATAATGAAAATGAAACAGGTGCAGAAACGAGAGAAAAGGTTTTACAATTACTGCAAAAATAAAGGTTCGAAACATTGCAGCAGAAGAAATTCGAGAGATACTTACACTGGGCAAATTTCAAACAAATAAAACTAGGCCAATACTAATTGAGGTTACACACCAAAACGAAAAAATGGAGATCCTACAGTAAGCTAAAAATCTGAGGAATACGAACATTTGGATTTGTGAAGATTTTCCAAAGAACATCCAGACTCAAAGGAAAGAACTAATTGGACACCTGAAAATAGCACGAGAGAAAGGATGCAGAGCTTTTTTGAAATATAACAAATTATGCGTAAATAAGACTATTCTGTGGAGGATCTCAAAGAAAAGGATGAGGATGAAATGGACATTCAGAGTCCGGGGAGAATAAAAATGAAAACGATAACAAAGCTATTATAAGGCAGTCAAGGAAGATCACAAATACGGGCTTTTTAAAAAACCGGTAAAGACGCCGTTTAGCAAGGAAGAAAATGAAGACAACAGCGACAAAATATGGATTAACGATAATAATACAAAGATAGCAGAATTAGATATACGCAAGAAAATATTTATGCACGACATAAGCAAAAAAAAAACAAAGTAGACCAAGAAATGCAAAGATACAAAAGTGATATTTTGGGATTGAATGAAACTAGGTGGATAGGCAGTGGCGAAACGAAACTTAACAATCAGAACACGATATTATACTCTGGACATAAAGAAAACAATGCTAAACACGAACATGGGGTTGCATTTAGGCTAAAGCCACGAGCAAAAAAAGCGTTACTTGAATGGGATCCAGTATCGGAAAGGATAATAACAGCCAAATTTAAAGCAAGGTTTATAAATATATGTATTATTAATGTATACGCTCCGACAAATACAAGTGAACTAAGGAACAAAGAAGAATTTTATGAACAATTACAAAAAGTATATGATGATATTCAGCGCAAACAAAAAAAGGATATAAAAATTGTTCTGGGCGATTTAAACGCAAAGATAGGGAACGATAACAAAGGAAAAGAAGAAATTATGCGAAAGGAGGGCGTCGGGGACATAAATGAAAATGGAACTCTATAATTGCTAACTTCTGTGCATTAAACAATTTGATGATTGGAGGTATTATTTTCCAACATAAGTTAATACATAGTTACCTGGAAATCACCGGGAGACAACATCAGAAATCAAATAGATCACATAGCAATATACAGAAGATTTAGAAGAAGCCTCCTAGATGTAAGAGCGATGTGGGGAGCTAATATAGGCTCCGACCATGCACTTTTGAGAAGTAAATTGAAAATAAAACTAAAAATAATAAAAACAACAACACATTTTAGAATAAAATATAATACCCAACGGATTAGTAATGAAGAGGAACGAGAGGATTTCCAAAAAAAACTACAATCAAAACTTGGAGATTTAGGAGATATTAATAACTTAAGTATTGAAAAAATCTGGGAGAACTACAACACCGCGATAAATGAGATAGCGACAGAAATAATAGGCATAAGAAAGGGCCAAATCAAAGAATAGATGTCAAATCAAACTTGGAGGCTAATTGAGGAAAGAAGACAAATAAATTTGAGGATACTAAGTGAAACACACTACAATAGAAAAGAGAGTTTTCAAAAATTATATAGAGAATTGGACCAAGAAGTCAAAAGGAGGGATAAGAGAAACCAACAGAAGAAATTAATAGAGAAGGCGGAACTGGCAGCAGGGTCAAATGACATGAAAACGGTCTACGAAATTACCAAAAAACATTCTAGACAAAAACATAATAAATCAATGCAAATAAGAGACAAAGAAGGAAACATTCTAAAAGAAAATCAAAGCATTTCAAATAGATGGATAGAGTATTACAGCTATATATATAAAAAGCAAGACGGACACATAAGAGAAGATTACAGAAACGAAGATTACCAAGAACTAGATATAAATACAAATCAAATAACCAAGGAAGAAGTAACAAGAGTCATTTCTAAACTAAAAAGAGGGAAAGCAGCAGGTATGGACAATATATCAGCAGACTTAATAAAAGCTGGAGGAGAAACAGTCATTGAGTTGATCCACTGCCTATTAAATAAAATATGGAACACAGAAGAAATACCTCAAGAATGGAAGGAAGGACTAATTATAAAAATCCCCAAAAAAGGCGATACTACACGTTGCGAAAACTGGCGACCTATAACCTTGTTAAATACGACAAGTAAAATACTAACTCACATAATAATAGAAAGAATAAATGAACCAGTAGATAAAAATCTGAGAAACAATCAAGTAGGATTTAGACCACGACGTGGATGTATAGATCAAATTTGTACAATACGAATAATTATAGATTATGCCTTAGAATGGAAGAAAGAGATATTTTTGGGATTTATAGACTTTGAAAAGGCTTTCGACAAAATAAATCGCGAAAGTTTATGGGAAATAGTAGAAGCATATGACATTCCTCTAAAGATAATTCAAATAATTAAACTTTTATACAATAACTATGGAGCGTACATAGAAAACAATGGCACTATCACAGACAAAATTAGAATCGATAGCGGAGTTAGGCAAGGCTGTGTTCTTTCTCCCCTCCTTTTCCTGATAGCCACAGATTGGATTATGAAACGATCCTTCAAGAATAAAAAAGGATTAATACGGAATTTTGGATAACACTTAGAAGATCTGGAATTTGCAAACGATACATGTCTTATAGCAGAGAAATTGGCACATATACAAGCAAATATAAACTCTTTAAAAATAAATGCAGAAGTGAGTTTAAAAATTAATGTTAACAAAACTAATATTATGCAAATAAACTCGACAGAAAGGAGGGAAGTGGAAATTGATGGGAAAAAAATTAAGAAACTGAACGAAGTATTGTACTTAGGTAGTGTTCTGGAACAAAACACAAACTGCCAAAAAGACATTAACCGTAGAATAATGAGAGCCCAGATTGCCTTCAACCAACTTAGAAAAATTTGGAGTTCCAAAGATCTATCAACCACAAATAAGATCCGCATTTTTAACTCAAATATTAAAAGTACATTACTATAGGGTTGCGTATTATAGGCATTAAACAAAAAACAAACCAAAGGTTTACAAACATTTGTACATAAATGCCTAAGAAAAATTCTAAACATATACTGGCCATCTACAATTTCAAATAAACAACTACGGGAGAAAACTAAACAGTCTCAAATTATTATAGACATAAAAAGAAGGAAATGGAAATGGCTAGGACACACTCTAAGAAAACCAAATAGCGACATTACGAAACAAGCCCTAGAATACACCATAGGAGGCAAAAGGAAACAAGGAAGACCGTCAATAACATGGAGAAGATACATATCGCAAGAATGTAGAGACCTAAATATGAATGAGCATAGCAAAAAATTAAGACTAATGGAAGACTTTAGTGCAAGATATGTGTGATACAGTGACGGAGGATACAAACGTATAAAATAGTACAGAAAAGGAAAACCAACCAAACTACACAAAGGATACAAGAAGAGATATAAGAAATTCAGGGCTAGCACCCATGAATTTAAATAATGCTAGTGAAACGCGAATGCGCCCTATATTCCTTCATGGAATGAACAGGACTAATAATAATAATAACATTTGTTCTAGAAAAAAAGTCATTTATATAACAGCCGCCGGCTGTTAAAATTATAACAGCCGCCGGTCGTTAAGGATTACGCAATTAAAAAATATGTTTCATAACGGCCGCCGGCCGTTAAGGACTAAATAATTTTTAAATTATGTTTAATGAATTGTTCTGGAAGTGTATACATTTTTACTAGTACGAAAAAGCTTGAACGGCCCACGAGCCCACGACCGATACACTATTACGGATTTGCTTGATTAGAAACATCAGCTATGGCCTCGGATTACAAAATTCGATCGCGTTCGTTATATGTTATGTATCGATCAAATGATGTTCATAACTATTTGAGGGGCCTACCGGACATTTTCAGGGTTGCTCGGCGCTCCAGTCCGACACTGTCTAGAACTCTAGAAGGTTCTAGAGGAGTGTGCGTAATTTAGCTGAGTTTACTAGGCGCCTGAAGCAACTGAGATTTATTTATAAGGAAGAAATCTAATGGAGAATATTCGACGATATAATTGCGCATTTTTCTATACGGGCAGAGACTGAACAAATATTGTAATACAGCTCCTCATAATAAGATTACGAGTGATCGAAAAAAATTCTTCTCGAAGTTAAAAAATTATTTTTTCAATTTTTATTTTTTACCATAGAAGGCCTTGACTTGGAAAAATCTATTCTAATTGACTCTAGCATCTCTTAATAATAGCTATTTTATCAATAAGGTCAATAACAAACCTTTAATAAAAGAATATAATTTGCTAAACTAGTTTTTTAAGAAAAAGTCACTTTTTTTAAATGGCACCTACCAAGGGCCATCATGCCATTAAACAGAAAATTTAATTACCAATCTAACGATATGCATCATGCACTACTTATCTTACTTATCTGAAACTGAAAATTAATTAATTAATTATTTTTTTAAATATTTTTATGTAATCACTAATAATACTAAAGCAAATTTGGCAAAAATGTTGTATGTAATTTGAGTCGTAGATTCCGAAAACATAAAACATATAGAGTGATCTATTTAAAGAACCAAAGTTAGTGTCACCTGCGGTTTCACCGGAAGTGACACTAACGTTGGTTTTTTAAATAGATTTAAACTAATAATTAATTAATTAATTTTCAGTTTCAGATAAAGATAAAGTAGTGCATGATACATATCGTTAGATTGGTAATTACATTTTCTATCTAATAGCAAGATGGACCTTAGTAGGTGCCATTTAAAAAAAGTGACTTTTTATGAAAAAACGAGTTTAGCAAATTATATTCTTTTATTAAAGATTTGTTATTGACCTTATTGATAAAATAGCTATTATTAAGAGTTAATAGAGTCGATTAGAATAGATTTTTCCAAGTAAAGGTCTTCTATGGTAAAAAATAAAAATTGAAAACATATTTTTTTTAAATTGAAATTTGGCAACAGTATCATATGTAATTTGACTCGTAGATTCAGAAAAACATAAAATATACAGGGCGTCCCATTTAAAAAATCAAAGTTAGTATCATTTCCGGTAAAACCGGAAGTCAGTCATTTTGACTATATCTATTAGCCAATCAGAAATTATGTCTAGTATCTTGGTATAAAGTTTTATCCAAATCGATTCATAAATAAAGAAGATATAAACATGGCCCTAGTCTCATTGTCACCCGGTATAAAACCCATTCCGCGTTCTTTTTTATTTACAAATAAGTCAATCACCCGTTTATTAAAGTCGTCGATGTTATTTCTGCTGATAACATTCCTAATGCAGTTAGTTAGTAGTTTCTTAAAGAAGTAAAAAAAATGAAAACATGCGTTAGTCTCCGTGAAAATTACTTAGACATTTTTATTTTTTAGCCATAAGGTACGTGAACTTCAAATCAAAAGGTTTACTTTTTATGCCATTTCCAAGCCGAATACGACGTCTCTTAAAAAATTTGCCATTTTATTCGTACTTGCATATGAAAGTTGCATCGTCAACGTATGATTGTGAACCAAATTTTAGTTTTATAACCATTATCTTCCATTATGAACGTGCTTAGACAGGTTAAAATATTTTCATTTTAATTCTTCAAAACGTCAAATGTAGACCAAGAACTAAAACGAAGCACTCATTGCAAGGGGAAGGAAAATGTAGAAACTATGAAAATAGAAATACGAGCAGAATGCAATTTGTAAAACGTTTATCGCCGAAATGTAGAAGGGGAAAGCGAAAAATTGAGTAAAATGTGATTTAGATGTAAGGCCAGTTTTTAATCTTAAATGTATGAAATGTACGGTCAGAAATAAAATTAAGAAATTGTAGAAATTTTGAAATTAGTTGAAGTTTCAACATATTATATAAAAGCCAGTCAATTTGTCTTGCTTTATTGTCACACAAGCAACTTAGAATAGATACATTATGACACAAAAAGATAAAAAATCTGGTGTGATACACACACACAACTTCTTTTTACAGTGTTCTTATAATTAGCCAAAAATTTTATTTTTAATTTTTAAGCATTTGTCAAAAATTAAAAATTTTACATTATCCGTACAAAATAGATCGTTAGTTGAACAGACAAATTTTCTCTAAAATTTTAAGCTGAATACAAAATTGTAATAATATACAGGGTATTCTATTTAAAATAGGAGTTAATAAAAAAAGAAATATCAAACCCATTTCAGAGGTATTCAACTGGAAAGTCACATCACTACACATTAAAAATGTAATAAAAATGTAAAGTTTGAGGAAAATCGTTAGAACCGTTTTCGAAAAATCAAAAATATGAAAAATCACGAGAGTAAACGTCATTCAACCGGTTATGCGATTTTCTTCAAAAGCTTGCTATCGCATGTAGATAGTACACAAAACTTATATATCAATTTTAAACGCCGTACTTCTTTTCGTTTTTGAGATATTCTGTTGACAGACACACAGACAGAAAGACCAATGGGTATTTTGGGTTCAGAGGACTCTAAAACATGAAAATCTGTTGAACACTCAATTTCGAATTTTTGGGGTGAATCAAATACTTCCTTTATTGTAAAAGGAAGTAAAAATAATAATTGTGACAAAGGGGAAGTTCAGATGTAAAGTAAAGACCTGTTCTTCCACTCAACCACCTTCCTTCAGCGCTATCTAACGTCAATGGAAGAAACGTTACTGAAAGGGTACTGTCTGTTTTTAGCCTCCGAGCGTTTAAATATCACCGAATATAAAATGTTATCTTCCTTCTCTATACAACAATAGGCAATAAAACCGAGTATAATTGTATAACAACTGAACAAAATTGCCTGGAGGCTGGATCAGGTTTCTGTTACGTGCACTGGTTCTTGTCCCAACATTTTGAGCACAAAGGGTGAGACTGCACCCTTGTTTTAAGACAATGTAGTCAATGTCACTCAAAGCGACTAGGAAATTTGTGGCTACCCTGAAACGCAGCCTCACGTTTCATAAGTTTAGGCTTGGAAGGGTAGCATCGATATAAATGAACCAAACTATAATAGTCCATTCATTTATTACAAAAATAAAAGTTCTATTTATACAAACATAATTGCTTAGGAACTACGATTAAAGTGCAAAGTGTTTTAAATTTACTGTGTCACGATATAACATTTCGTAACAGATATCAGCGTTTTCAAGCCAGTTTATTTCCGCTATATCTGCATTTACGTTACACTGAACTCTGATAGTAGGCCGTTTATTTGCGTAAGTTGCTTGCTTGCAGGTTGCGGCATTTAAACTTCGTGCATTATGAAATCAGCTTAGCGTTTAAAACTTATGAACTAGATTTCGTAAATTTTGGAACTGAAATTTAGTCTGTTTAATTCAAGATCAAACAACAACTATTAATTCTTTTAATGATGTTCTGCCATCTGTTTGTCAAAGTATGCTTTTTCAATATGATGGAGCCCTTGTGCATTGTGGTCATTAGGTAACACACTTTATGAATTACTATTACGGCAAAAGATGAATCCGTCGGTCGTGGTTATGTGTAACCTGCGACAATTACTTGAAATAATCCATCATGTTGCAAATTCCATATGAGAAAATCTACAAGTAAGTGCAGCACAAAATTCATTGCTAAGTCCCGTCGTGCCGAGTTTTGTATGGCCGTTAATGGTAGCTACCTCGAGCACTTATCATAAACTGTGTACTTACTTACCTAAATTTATTTTAAGATTGATAACATAACACACACACACACCTCACACAATGGTTGCTGTGCAAGCACAAAAGACGCGCTCCAACTTTGTATCTCGAATCCGGGACAAGTTGAGCATTGTACCGCCAGATACAAGCACATGAAGCACCAGCCTCTACACCGCAAGGTAAAACGAGGTTATCGATTATACATACATACATACATTATTCGTTTAACATTCTATATAAAAATAAACTATATTTTAATGCAGGTAAGTGTCGGATAATGCCGTATAGTCTCAACAGGAACAAGAAAATTTGGAATTATACTATGAGCGGTGCCAACTTGCAAAGGGTTGAAAAAATAAGAGATTTGGGAATTCACTCCACAAACACTCTAAATTTTGATGAACACGTCACATCTACAGTAAATAGTTGCCTGAGAACCCTTGGATTCATAACGCGAACTTGTCAAAAATGTTATAACATTTTGGCTGTCGAAACACTATTCAATACCATCATTCGATCGAAGCTAGAATTTGCAATTATAGTGTGGAATCCAGGAGTGGCAATGCACGCCCATGCATTGGAAACAGTGCAAAATAAATTCTTAAAATACATATACTATAAAAAATATCGTAGGTATCCTGGCTTTGGATCCTATGAGGGAATACGACAAGAATTTAAAATTGTAAAACTTTCCCAAAGACGCAACTTACTTAGTATGACTTTTTTGTTTAAACTTGTACACCATCTTATAGACTGCCCACCTTTGTTAGCGCTGTTATCGTTTTATGTTCCGGCTTGTAGATCAGGAAAAAAAATCTTTTCTATATTCGATGTTATCGAACTCTGGTAAAAAAATTCTCACCCATTACTCGGATATGTTCTTTATTTAATTATTTAGACAGCGCACTAGACTTTCAAATAGACATTTTTTCATCATCTCTAGCACAATATAGATCACAGATAAATATATTCAACCAATAAATACCATGTTGCGTATGTTGACGTGTAGGCACATTCACTGCATATTTTTGTTTAAAATTGTTTTTGCACTACTAGTCTCAGAACGCACCGTTATTGGTCTATCTTTAGGTCGTGAATTTGATTTTCTCCACCAAGGGAGAGAAAGTAAAATAAACAATTTTCACCGTGGTAACTGATAAATTGCTAAGTTACCAAATATGACTATTTTAATTTTGACGTTTTAAAGAGCTGTATTGTCAGGTTGACAGTTAACATATTTTCGAAATTTGTTGGGAATTTAGGTATTAAGCCGCTTGGTAGTGCAAAAAATAGTATATACACCACGGTAGCGAATCGTCTTATAACCTTCGCGCTTTAGATACTTCGCGCTGCGCGCTCAGTATCTAATATGCGCTCAGGTTATAATACTGCACTTCGCTACCTTGATGTATAATATACTATTATTTGATAAATGGTTGTAGTTAAATATCTGTATGTAAATAATATGACATGTATTAGGCATTGATATTTTTCGATAACTATTGAACAATGTAATTAGGCGTTTCGCCTGTTTTGTTCGTCAAATAAATAAATAAATAAATATATCTCCTAAATTGATACATATGGGACACCTAACTATTACCAAATTCAACTTAAAATTATCTCCTCTATGACGTCTCAAAATATTGTACGCTAATTACCTATTTTACTTTTCTTCAATATACAAAAATAGTTACAACCGAGTAAAATATTTTCACAACCCTAATTTTTAACGTAATTTTATAATCAGCAATTCAAAATTTCGTAACAGTAATTATTGTAAAAATAAGATATTAAAAAGGCAATGAGATTTGGATACTGTGCTCAGCAATTATTAATATTTCTATTATTCAAAATGAATAAAAGATAATCTTTTGCTTTTTACTGAAATCATATCTTCATTTAATTGGATCTGTTAGTTTTAACCTTGCCTATCACTAGAATTAATTGCTACAAAATCTCCGATTGCATTAACGACAAACGATTCTGTCATGGGAACTCTAAGCTAATTTAGTCGATTCCACTTTTTGGGACATGTGATCTTAACGAAAAGTAACAGCTACACGCCTAATGCTACACAAAGTGGGTAAAAAATATAAATCATTAATTTGTTCCACACTTGAAGCATCGAACAGGCACTTATAAATGCGTCGAGACCGCGTCTAATTAATTCACTTAAATGTTTATAATTAGGAATAACTTGCACTACTACAGCCATGCGAGTGGACCTCTGTTGGTGGTCCCCTCTATCAAATCTCGCTTAATGAGAGACGATTATGAAAGGATCTTCCACTGACTGCTTTTTATTAACCACGCACTTTCTAGGGGTGGAAATTAACCACAGGCAGTAGCTGCGTGCAGGTATAATATTTCTTTATTAGATAAGGATATCAGTTTTTTACTTCCTTTTACTACTATAAAGGAAGTATTGGATTCACCCCAAAAATTCGAAATTGAGTTTTCAACAGATCTTCACGTTTTAGAGTCCCCTGAACCCAAAAAACATATTTTTTTTCATTGGTCTGTCTGTCTGTCTGTCTGTCTGTGTGTCTGTCTGTGAACAGAATATCTCAAAAACGAAAAAGGTATGGCATTGAAACTTCATATATAAGTTTTGTGTACTATGTAGATGAGACAGCAAGCTTTTGAAGAAAATCGCATAACCGGAAGTAGGTGTTTACTCTTGTGATTTTTCAGTTTTTTTCGATTTTTTCAAAAACGGCTCTAACGATTTTTTTTTAAATTTTACATTTTTCTTACATTTTTAATGTGTATTGATGTGAGATAGGTGATTTTCCAGTTGAATACTTCTAAAGTGGGTTTCTTTTGTTTTTTTTTCTATTTTTTTTATTAACTCCTATTTTAAATAAAACACCCGGTATATTATTACATTTTTGAATTCACCTTAAAATTCTAGAAAAAATTTGTCTCTTCAACTAACACTCGATTTTGTACCGTTTTTGTAGAATTTGTAATTTTTGAAAATTTTTAACAAATGGTTAAAAATTAAAAATGAAATTTTTGACTAATTATAAGATCACTGTAAAAGGAAGTTGTGTGAGTGTATCACACCAGATTTTTATTATTCAACCACATCAGTAGCACGTCTATAATTGATCAAACATAAAAAGAACTATCTGGTGCTTAATTTGAAGATGCAACAAATCTGCCAAAAGCAGGCTAATTAGTGCAGACTAATTTATTACGTCTACAAAGCCATTAAAAGATTAGGTGCAACTGTAAAAGTTGAAATTGTTTTAGTGCATCTGCAAGGGCCCAGTCTTGGCATACCGTTAGCAATAATGTGCACCTGCTATTATAAAAAATATTTCGCTCGTGGACAAACCCGTGCAACTCTTTACGTTTAATGAGTCGCTGAAATTCCGTACCAGAACGAGGTTTACGCTTCCGGGCACTATATTTCTTTGGTAAACAATAATATCTGGTTGTTGCACAAATACGTACCAATTATCGGTTCAATACCAGTTCTAAAATATTTCTCAAAATCACCTGTTTGGATCGAAAGAAAAAAATACTGTAGGTTCAAGCAAGGAATAGAAGTTACTGAATTCTAATGTTCGACGGCTTTCAGCTTTCAGTGATATAAGAATATGCTTTAAGAGGATGTTGTTGTCCTCAGTTAACATTTATAAAGAAACAAATAAACAGTTTATAATTTTTATGTAGGTAGTTTTAAAAATTCAAATAAATGCATACAATAGAGGGACGCCCAAGGGGCAAAAATCAATGTTTGCACATTGTAATCCAGAATTATTTTATAAAATCAGGTTTTGTGTATTTGTTGCTTGTTGTTTCTTTATATTATCTTGAAATTTGAAACAGCAGATGACATATTAATATGAGTTGAATTAAAACAAAATATTGTTTTATTTCTAATGAATGCAGCAGCCATTTTCTTATCTAAGGTAAAACTTATTACACAAATTTAAGTTTAGTCCAATATCATACTCTTAACATAAAGAATAATTGGCAAAGGTAGGAAGAAGAATTTTATACTACTTTGTAAATGAAATCATAAGGAAAATGTAAAGATTACGTTGGCATTTTGGGCATGAATTTCTAAGGATGCAGAAGCCTCGTAAGCAGTAACAATGGTTATTTATCTTGTATGTAAAAACATTTGGTTTAGTAGGAATTTTTAAATATTTTATGTACGATCGATCAATAATAAGCGCTTTTTAGATCTTATTTTCAGCCGTAGTCTAGTCTTTTTCGCCCTCGGTTGAATAATATCTTCTTCGCCTGCTAAATAAAGTCAGCGGGCGTAAAAGAATTGTATCGCCTGCTGACGTCATTTTAGCGGGAGAAAAATAATTTTACCGCCCGCTAACGTCATTTTATATAGTTATTATTTACAAGCTTAATGAAAACCGTACGTAGTTACAGAGATAGTATTCAGCTAAAATAGTTGTAATAAGGGCCCTGTTTTCATTTCGCCACGTTTTATATAATATAAATGTGCCTTACATAATGTTTTATATGCACCCCAGGCGTAACCATCGCCTTTGACCCATGTCGTGATATAATGTTCATACCGCAGGAAAAAACGCTGCTTACGCCCTTGATACATAAATA